>JAFEMH010006970.1:0-106890 GCA_022495995.1 Adenophora triphylla var. japonica
TATTGCGGAATGATGATGTCCCTGTCAAAGAAGGTCGTGCGGACCGTCTTGCATCTGGCGAAAAGATCAAATACGAGGACCCGACTACGCGGGGAAGTCATCATTTCTTAGGGATTTGAGGGAATATTGTGGACTTTAAGGGGATTTAGTAATCATTGGAGCAAAGAGGTCCGTGCAGGACCTTGGTGGCACTAAGGTTTCTGAAAATTCCCCGAAAGGTCCTTTTGTCCTTTTTATCCCGAAGGCTCCTCCCACTTGGTTTGGTTGGGGGTTTGAGAGGGTTTTGGGAAGTTTTGAGTGAGAGAAGGTCTACGAGGCTGCGTGGATGAGTCTACGGTGTTTCCCGTGTGTTTGAAAGGGAGTGATCCCAGTTGGGGTACTTACGAAGCCCCTCGGCCGGCGTCGCTTATGAAAGAAGTGGGGTCGCTTGGAGTAAGATAAGGGTCTTAATACGGATCGCGTCTTTGGGGAGAGGAAGTGACTAGTAGAGTCGGTGAAAGGGACGTGTGGTGGTGTCACTTTGTGTGTGACCGTTTCCAGGTCGATAGGAATTTCCAGACCACTGTGATAGGATTCCCTACGTATCCCTGGCTGGGAATCAAAGCACAGTCGTAGTTCGGGTGTGGGAGTGAAGTGTTTTGTGAATGCGGGGCGTGGTGGTGCCACAGGTGTTGTGTGACCGCCGAGGTCGGTGGTGGAGAACGTGAGTGAGTGTCTGGTGGCCGTATGGGTCGATGGGAAGGGCGTGGTGGGAGTGTCACTGAGAGTGGCCAGAGTATAGGTCGATGGGTGCAGACCACTGTGATAGGATTCCTACGTATCCTGGCGGGAATCAAGCACAGTCGTAGTTCGGAGGAAATTCGTGAATTTGTGAGTGTAGGCGGGCGTGGTGTGAGTGCCACGAAGTGTTGTGTGACCGCAGAGGAATTAGGTGCAGTAGGAACGTGGTGGTGTCTCTGGGATGTGGTGAGCCGCGAGGTCAATTTAATGAGGACGTGGTGGTGTCTGGGATGGAGAATTTTACGATTTTTCCCTAATCCCGGGTGGTTTAAGGCCTTAGGGCCAGGAGAATAGTTGTGAGGACTTGAATCGTGCTTCCGGATTGCGGTTGCGCCGTGCCACACGGCAGAGGACTTTGAATCGTCTTCTGGCGGCGGTTGGTGCAGCACGGCTGAGGACTTTGGAGAATCGTCTTACGGCGGCGGTTGGTGCCACGGCCCCGGAGAGGAGAAAGCTTTAGCAGATAAGATCTTCTTGGCGGCCCGGTTGAGTACCTTGGCCAGAGGACTTTTGAATAATACGTCATTAGCGGCGCGTTGGTGCCTGCGAGGACTTTGAATCGTCTTACAGCGGCCCGGTTGATGCACGCGGCAGCCAGAGGACTTTTGAATCGTCTTTCCCTAGCGGCTTGGTTGATGCCTGGCTTGAGGACTTTAGAATCGTCTTAAAGCGGCGGTTGATATATCTGCCAGGACTTTAGATAAATCGTCTAGCATACGCGGGCATTTGATGTTATGGCGAGGACTTTGAATACGTCTTCTAGCACTTGGTTGATGTAATGCGCGAGACTTTAGAATCGTCTTCTAGCCGCGATTGTAAGATATAATACGCGAGAGGGCTTTGAATCGTCACTTCTAGCCGCTTGGCCCGGTTAATGCTTAGCCCTTGTTTGATGTAATACTGGACTTTGAATCGTCTTCTAGCCGCATGTGTGGGTAATGGGCACCTTGTAGCCCGAGCTTGTAGATGCGCTTTGTGTTTTTGCATGTTGAGTAGAAAGAGTTGGACTTACGATGGCTGCCAGGAGTGCTTGCGTTCTGCCCCGTTGAGAGTAAGCAACGGATGACGGTCGTGTGGTGCTTCGCCGTTTGATGGCGTTTTGGAGCGCTTCGTGCCTTAGGACTTGTACTCGGAGGTGTTGGCTCCTTCTTGTGCTTGTTTTGCCGTTGAGTAGGGCAAGGATGATGGCCCAGTCTTTGAGGATATGCGGATCTTGTATGACTTCCGCTTTCGACTTGTTGGGGAGGAGCTCGGGCTTACTTTGATGGCGGTGCTTGCGTGTGCCGTTGAAGTGGCGAGATTCGGAGCTTATCATTTGCCTAGGTGCTTGGATTAGCAGATTTGAGGATGCGCTGACCTTGGTAGAGGGCCCTTTTTTGTTGGGAAAGATGACTTCGGACCTCGCTTTGAGGGCCGGTGGTTGAAGTTGTCGTTGAGCGTTTGGGCGTCTTGTGCCTTGATATTTGTCTTTGGGAGGTGTTGGCTCCTTCTTGAATTACCCGTTGAGCGGGCGTGGTTGGATTGCCGTTAGAGTGGCGAGGACCGGTCTTACGTTGATGGCCGGGGTTGAAGTTGCCGTTGAAGTGGGCGGGGCCGGTCTTTCGTTGATGGCCGGTGGTTGATTAGTGCCGTTGAAGTGGCGAGGACCGGTCTTACGGCGATGGCCGGTGGTTGGTGCCGTTGAAGTGGGCGAGTCCGGTCTTACGTTGCGGCCGGTGGTTGAATTGCCGTTGAAGTGGGGCGAGGACCTTACGAGCGGCGGGAGGTCATTCGTGGTTGAATTGCCGTTGAAGTGGCGAGGTCAGGTCTTACGGTTAGCTTGAATTGCTTGCCGTGGCGGAGGGATCTCGAAGGAGTCGTCGTCAGCGCTTGATCGAAAGTGGTTGAGCGACGAATGGAGCTTGAAGAAATTGGATTTCGTTCGTTCCATCTTCGAAGAACACAGGATGTTTTGTATCCGAATCCGGAGGTGCACAATCGTCGCTCCATGAACGTCGGGAGGTAAGAAATACGATTCCAGTTTTTGATTCCTGCTCGAATTTTTTGAATGCTAGAACTAGGTTTTAGTTTTCGCATTTTTTGAATTTTTGTTATTTTTTTTTTTTTTTTTTTTTATGCCTTTTGTGAAATTCTTGATGAATTGTTGAAAATAGACATGTAAAAATTGTGGGTATGTGTATTTTGTGCGAAATGTGTAGATTAGCTCTTATTTGTGAAAATAAAGTGCCTATCTAGTGAATTGCATGCTTTGGTGTTTTGTACCTAATGCTATTTATGTATGTACATTGTGAGAAAAATTATCGTGTAGTGATAATTTTTGTGAAAAAATGTGACATGTGCGTGTTTTGTGACGGGTTATATGTGAAAGTGTGTGCCGTGTAGGGACGGATTTTTTTATGCGCTATGTGTCGTGCGCGTCGTGTTTTGGGTGACGGACTACGTGGAGAAAATATGTGCAATATGTGTTGTGTTGGGACGGATTTTCTTTTGAAAATGTGTCGTGTAGGTTTTAATCCCCCCTTTTTTTCTTTTGAGAAAATGTATGCAGTGTGTGCAGTGTTTTTGTGACGGCTGCATGGGAAAAATTATATGCATGATATATGTGAAAATTATGTGCATTATATGTGAAAAATATGTGCATTGTGTGCCGTGTTTTGTGACGGGTTACATGGAAAAATTATATGTATAATGTATGTGAAAAATTATGTGCAATATGTGCCGTGTTTTGTGACGGAGTTATATGTGCCTTTATATTAAGTACGTGATTGACGTACCTTTCTTTGTGTTTACTGCGGGATGCTGGGCTTATGGCGGGAAGGCGAGAGGATGAACTTCGAGGGGATCGCTCGAGAGCACATTGTGGAGAGGCTATGGCGGCGGATGCCACGATATTTCCGTGGACGGTAGGCAGAGTCCCGGAGGCTGGTTTATGCTTCGGCCTAGGTGTGTTCGTTGAGAACTGGTGGAGTGTCGACACGAGGAAGAACAAGAGTGTCTTCCTTGGGTTTTATCGAGTATTGGTGGGATACCACCCGCACCTTCCACACAGTAGGCGAGGTGACGGTGGCACGCCAGGCTTCTTTGCGATCGCGGGCTTTCCTTGAAAGGAGGGCGGTGCGGTGGAAGGATATGATAGGCGATGATGTGTTGGACCGAGCTGCTTGGGCTTTGGGCACTCGTCCTCGCGAGGGGCACAGGGATCTTTGTATAGCGACGTGGAGCGAGGATCACGGCCGGTATTGGGAGGCTACATCCAGAGTGCAGGCCGGGTGACGGGCGAGTTAGCAGCGCGCTCCTTTTGTGGTATGCATTTGTCAGAGACTTTGTTCTCGAACCACGCGACCGCGGCTCCCTTTGCTTTGTTGGAGAGCTTGATTGACTGGATAAGTGCGTGATATTGCTTGGGGCGAGCGAGCTTGGGCGAGCTCTACTTCTCTTTGGGCCAGGTTTAAGCTAGGGAGTGTGCTTGATTCGTTGGCTTTGTTTGACTTCCTTTGGAGGTATGAGTTTATTCTTTGTTTTTGATTTAGCAACTTGTCGTTTCTCCGTTTTCTTTTGCTGAGCCCTTTTCTGTTTTTGTCACGAGGTGTGGTTTACGAGATTTTCCGGTGCTTCAGTGGGATAGAGATCAGAGTGCCATTCTGCGTACCACTGCTATCTTTGGGTTGGGCTCGCTACGGCCCGAGGAAGAGGAGGAGGACCGGGGGGAAGCTCACCATCGCCTACGGGGATGTGCGGGAGCATACGGAGCGGGGTAGCCGGAGGAGGGTTTCGTTTTGTTCCCGTGGGCTCGGTATGAGGGGATGAGTTTGAGGGGCTCAGGAGTGACGGCGCGGCGGAAGAGCACGGGGCTTGACTTGTGATGTCATGTATGCAGGGAGCGGGTCTTACAGCGTGGCGGTGTGCTTCCGTGGCTCAGGGACCCTCCCTTTGGGATGCTTGATTCCGGGATATGGATGTGCTTGACTTCGAGAGGTACCTTGGCGGTGTCGGCGCAGGAGTTAAATCTTGTATGGAGAGGAGTACGGGGCACTTCGTGAGGAGGAAGGCGAGGGCGCCGCGAGTGCGGCGCGGGAGAGAGGGCGCCCGCGAGCTCCCCGAGGATTCCGTCTGGGGGCGGATTTCACGTGCGTCCGCGGGGACGGATCGAGAGGAGGGTGTGCATGCCCGTTCGGGCAGAGCTCTGCTTTTAGCATCTGAGTGGACCCAGATAGATCGGTGAGTGTGCTTACTCTTTTCCATCTTGGCATCTTTTACGTATTTTTCTCTTTTTGTTGTTGAGTATAAGCTGCATTCTTTGAGCGTTTCCTTGGCGCTTGTTGGTGCGGAGTCAGGAGAGCCTATGATATCTTGACTCGCCGTTACGTAGCGATGAGGTCGTTTGCGAAGAAGATGGCTTGAAGATATCACATCGGTCTTCGCGACGCGTGCCGGCGTACGAGCACATGCCTTGAGGCATTACATGAGGCGTTCCTCCGCCCGGCCGGAACCGGAGCCGCGGCGGGAGGGACACTTTGAGGCGGCATAGCATGGATGCGGGGACATCTTCGGGAGGCTGCGGGGCCTTCGAGGAGCGGCCCTTTTATCGGTTCATGCCTCCGCGTAGCGCACGGGAGTGAGGGTTCCTCGAGCCTTCTTTCTTTGATCCTTTCGCCGGATTTGATCCTTAAGTACTTTTCATGGGAGCCTCGGGCGGGTGCTCGGTATTCCGGCAGAAACGGCGAGGATGTGACGGGCGGATTTCTTTGGGATGCCCGACTTTTCTTTGGAGGATCTTGGCGAGGATGATGATGCGAGGATTACGATTAGTATTCATTTGCTTTCCCTCTTTTCATATCCCTCTTTTTTTTTTTGTTTAGCAACGAGACATTTTATGGTACACGTAATAAAACACATGTATTTGCATGGCAAACGGCATTTTATTTTTAAGATGTAATGTCATTTTGTGATTCACAGGATTTGTCCTAGAAAATGGTTGCTATTATTATTATATTTTTGTGCATGCCACGTGGTGAGTGCATTTGTGGGTAGTGTATGTTTGCTTAGGGAATGGCTTTGGCCGGTGTTTAAGGCGATTTGGAGCAAGGTTTCTTGAGGACGGTGGCTTTATGCATTTGTTTGAGGAAATGGGTTGTGTGCTGAGCGTGAAGCTTGCCTTTCTTCGTACTTCGTTGGAAGAAGTGCGGGGCATGATCCTTGATTCGGGTCATATCGACATTTCGAGCTGCGGAGCGGTTCTGGTTGATGATGAGAGTGACGTCTCTTGGGATGTATTTGCCTTGTGCGTGATGGCGACGCTTTTACAGTCGAGTTCACTTTGGCATTTGTGATGGCGCTTTGCTAGATGTGGTAGGGCACTGCGGAAAGTGGAGAAGGATATCGTCCCGTTGGTCTTTGGGAGACTTTCCATGGTATCGGCCGTACGCGGCGGGGATCGTTTTATGAGAGGGAAAGCCACGCTTTGCTCACCTTGTGGCTGCGAGAGAGACTTGAGGCCATGTCAGAGGCTCAGAGCGTCGTTTAGCCCGCTGGTCATTTGCTCGAGCGACCTCTTGTGTTGGATATGGATCGGATCCGCACAGGGAGAGATGGATGGCACGGCTTGTGCGCATCGAGATCCAGCTTTGGTGGGTTCCCGCATTGGAGGATTGAGACCGGGGAGGGTCTTGCGGGGAAGGGTCACTACGTTGTGAAGGAAGTTCCGGGTTTGTCTTGGTCCTCCTTCTATATTCCGTCGCTTGTTTCCAGGCGGTTTGGGATGAAGCAGAGCCTTTGTTGGCTGGGGATGACCTTGCTTCTACTGCGGAGGTAGTTCCTCTTTGTATGGCGACTTGGTGCCTTCTTGTATTGTACGAGGGTATGGAAGTATTCCGCTTTCCCTCTTTGTGGTACTCCTTAGACGTCGGGGAGCGTTGTATTGGCGACTCGGTATCGGCTGGTATGGCAAAGACATGTTGGGCGATCCCAAGTGGTCTTGGAGAAGGCGTGCAGCGATGCAGGACCCGATTGCCGTAGCGGCTATTGCCTTAGGAGTTCGAAGCACAGTCCGACCACTTTGGATGTGACGGGAGACGCTTTGTTTGACTACGAGACTAGAGAGTTGGCCAGCCCGACGGGGAGAGGTCCTCTTTTTAAAGACTTCGCGAGGAGATCCGAGCCAGCACGGGCGAATGAAGCCCCGAGAGCTACCGGATTGTTTGACTCTACGGGAGGACCCCGGATCTCGGGCGAGACGCGAGTTGGTTCACGTGGAGCGAAAGAAGGCTCGCATGGGGACGAGGGAAGAAAGGAAAGAAATGGCGAGGGACAAGCGCGAGATGGCGCGGAATGACCTCCCTAGGTATCCATTCATTGCATTGCAAACACATTATTAGTTAAATGTATTAAGCTGTCTTTTAGCATGTTGTGAACTTGAGAGTAGACCGTGCTTGAACTCATCAAGAAATGTTGTAACCGTTAGTGATTTGTGATTTACTTTTAAAGCTTTATCGAGACGCAAGATCTTTTGTTCGCCCTTGCTTACATTGTGCACTTTGTCGGCGTCCATCTTTGAACTTTTACATTGCATTTGTGGGTGAAGCGATCAGGCCACGGACGGCAATCTCCTTTGCTGAGGCTTTGTGCTTGGCTGAGAGGTTGAATGCTCCCCTGACAAATCGTTCTGACGGTCTTTTTCGTAGCTTCCTTGCCGCTTGTTGGCGTCGGGCTCTTGACTTCTTTTTCGCAGCTTCTGTTTGAGCTTCTTTTGTTTTTTTTTTTTTGTGAGCCCTTGCTCGAGCTCTTTTTTTTGTGAGCCCTTGCTCGAGCTCTCTCTTTTTTTTTATATTTTTTTTTTTGTGAGCCCTTGCTCGAGCTCTCTTTTTTTTTTTTTTTTTGAAGCGCGTGAGGGCGAAAGACAAACCCCTGGCTTGAAACGATCACGAGTCGATCGTTTGATCTTTGAGTGACCCTCGGATGTCCTTTGATGTTGCCGCCGTCGTTTGACTTGGTCAAGGTGGCTATTTTGGGGCGTGTTCTTGAAAAGTGCGGAGCTTGATGGAGGTCTTGGTTGACATTCAAACTTTTGACTTTTTGTGTATTTTTAGGCCGGACCAATTAAGGTTGCCTACGTTCCCCGGACTAGAGGGCTCGGTGCAACGTAGTTCGACACTACATGGAGTGCCAAGAGATGCACGGTTGTTCTTCTTCGTGCGAAGTATCTGCGAAGTTTGCTTAGTTATTTGGATTCATGAAGGGATTGCCGTCTAGGTCTGCATCGGCTTCATGGCACCTCGGAGAAGATCTTTTGAACCACGAAAGGGCCGATCCATGTGGGTTCCCATTTTCCCGTGGGTTGGTTCGAGTGGGAGGCTTTTCTTTGAGTCTGAGTCACCTTCCACGATGTCTCGGGATTTGACTTTCTTGTCGAAAGCTCTAGCCATCCTGCTTTGATAGGCTCGGACGTGTTCCATGGCCTTTAGTCGTCGCTCGTCTAGCGAGCCAATTCGTCGTGTCGACTTCGGAGCCATTCGACTTCGTTGATGTCATTTTCCGCGGTACTCGGAGTGAGGGAATTTCGGCTCGATGGGAAGGGCTGCTTCCATTCCGTATGTCGGGGCAAATGGGGTTTCTCCGTGGGCATTACGGCCCGATGTGCGGTAGCCCCAAAGTGCAAGGTGCGGCTTCTCGGGCCAATCTCGTCCTCGGGTGGTCATTTTCGGATGATCCGTTCGAGGTTTTGTTTCTTTGCTTCCACGGCGCCGTTTGTTTGTGGCCGGTAGGGAGAAGATTTGTGACGTGTGATCTTGAATTCGGCAGTGATGCAGCCGAATTCCCCTTCGAAGTGTGAGCCGTTGTCGATATGACCTCATTTGGGATGCCGTATCGGCATGATGTTTTCTTTGAGGAAATTTGCGACCTTCTTGGAGGTGAGTACCTTGTAGGACTTGGCTTGATCCATTTGGTGAAGTAGTCGATGGCTACTAAGATGAACTTCGTGGCCGTTCTTTGCTGGCGGAGCGATTTTCCCGATGACGTCAATTCCCCAGTGGCAAAGGGCGAGGTGTAGTCATGCGGTAGAGATCGTGGGGTGGTAGATGATTGAGGTTGGAGAACCGTTGGCACTTGTCGCGGCTTCGGACAAGAAGTGGATGCAATCTGCCTCCATGGAGATCCGGTAGTAGCCCATCACGAGAATGATTTGCATCGGGGCTGCGGCGTTCGTGTGGGGACCGCAGCCCCATTGTGGACTTCGTTCATGAACTTGTCTGCACTTCTTCTTGGGCGATCGGCGTAGGAGTGGCCCGTGGTAGCGTTTCTTGTATAGCATGTCCCCGAGGATGACGAAGTGAGAGGCGAGGCGTTTTAGGGCCATGATGCTCTTGGTTTTGACCCCTTCTGTGTGTTGACCTTCCTCGTTCATGAAGGTGGTTTCCCCGTTCTTGAGGTATTGGAAAATCGGTGTGTCTTTGGAAATGGCGTCGGACTTGCGTCTCTTTGGCTCTTCGGCTTAATCTTGCAAATCATTGTGATTAAAACCTTCTCGGCAGCTTGGGCCCGGTTTTTCTCTCGTTTGACAACATGCTTAAACATTTGCTTGATGCATTTATTTAATTAATGTGTTTGCCTTTTGTATAGATGAATTGTTATTAACTTGTTTTGATTAGTTAACATCATCATTTGTTAAAGATGCAATGAAATGATTTTTTTTTAGGAAGGTCGGACCTTTTATTGAAAGCGTGAAGGCATGCATTGTTGATCAAAGATTCACAATCGTCGGGCGTAAAGCCGTCAAAAGACTCAAAAGATGTGAATACCAGACAACAAGACTCGAAAGCTAGACTATAGGCGACGAGGATTGGACCGAGGCTTCATTACTCTCGGATGGGCCGTAGCTCTAGAGGGAGTGGTCTTTGGTTCGGGTGGCCAATTTTCCCTTGGCATGAGTCCCGGAAAGTAGCTTGCATGCGGTTTGATTTCAAACCGGATCGCGGAGGTTTTTGGCTGCTCCCACGATGATGTCCCTCCATTAGTGTTGCCACCGAGTTCTTGGGGGTTTTTGATGATAGAAGTCGGCGAGGGCTACTTCTAGGAGGCGAAGCATTCGGCGATTCGGAGTGGATTCTTGCGATGTTGATCACTTTCATAGAATGCTGCTTCTTTATGCGGGATCTTTGCTTGGACGACGTTTACAATGTACGATTCGAGCGGGCATGCTATATCTCCTTCCTGATTAAGCCTTGGAGGAGGTTGCGCCATTGTTCGTCCCGGGTCGGACAGGAATGTTGAATTGAACTAAGGCTGTGATGGCTGTCCCAGTAAGATCAGAGTGTCGGCTAGAGGGTTGTCTTGTACCGGGGATCGGTGATGAGCCGGTTGCAAGAGGGTTTTCGGCGAAGTAAGGGTCTACTCCTCGATCAATCTCCATTAGGGCATCCGTCTCTTGATCCTCTCTCGAAGCATTCTTCACGATCGCATGTATGTCGGAGTTGTCATCCTGTCCCATGAGTTCTTCGATTTCCGGCTCGTCGCGGCTTAGAGCGTGGATGTAAGGATCCACTTCGTAGCGGGACGGGGTAGGAGAATCATACGGAGAAGAGTATTCGGTCATGTCGGGACCTTCTTGGTCATAGCTTGCGGCCAAGCACTTGCCATTCTGCTTGCTTCCGCGGATCACTTGATCGCTCCGTTGGCATTGATGAATTTCACGCATTGGTGAAGAGTAGATGATCTTGCTTTCATCGATGTATCCGAGGCCGTCCCAACAAAGCGAGAGAAGGTTGGTTTGATTTCCACGACTTGGAACTCTCTGGACTCCGGTTGTACGTCGGAGTGGATCCTCAAATTGATGACTCCTACGATTGGTCGTGCGGTAGAGTCGTAGGCTCGGATTACCCGAGGTGAAGGCCTTATCGAAGAGAACGGTCGATGCGGAGTCGTTTCAATGTGCTTAAAGCGATGATGTTGGCTAGCGGAGCCGTTATCAATCAAGGCGTTCGGGAGGAAGAACATCTCTATCTTTATGAGGATGAGGAGGGCTTCGTTGTGCCGATTCTCACATATTGGCAAGTCATAAATCGTACGTGAAGGCTAAACCGCTTCCCGTGCTACCGTTTGACTCGGTCTCTTAAGGAACGTTCGATCCATCCATTCGTATGCCTTGGCTGGGGCAAAGATCGTAGGGAAACCTTGATTGCCCTGGGGCGTTCTTGTCGGAATTCCCGGTCACGAGATCTCTTGACTACGGTTTCACGCTCCCGATCGTAGCGGGACGGCATGCGACGGTCTCGGAAATTGCGAGTGTGCTCTCGCTTGGAGTTTCGTCGAGGCTATTGAGTTTACCACTGTCGTTCGGGAATGGATTTCCGATGGTATTGGGACCACGAGGGCGTTCCAATTTTCCCTCCTCAATGAGCCCTGGACCACCTGCTTGAGCACGAAGCAATTGTCGGTGGTGTGGCGGGTAGTTGTGGAAGCGCGGTGCTTGCTCATATCCATGTTGGGTTTGAGGGTCTTCGGTTGGAAATTCTCGAGTGGTTTGAGAAGATTTCGCTTCACCAAAGCTTCGAATACTTGACCCAAGGGTATTTCCGGGTTATCAAAATCTGCCGGAACGCGGGAAGCGAGGGGTTGCTATTCTTTCGGGGCCGCTTGATCGCGGTTTACTTGAGCTCCGTTCGAATGTAGTGCATCACATTCCTATTTGCTTCCTTTCCTTTGGTCGGGCGGGAGTTGAAGTTGCCGGAGTTTGTTCGATAGCGGTAAGATGAGGCGGGGTTCTTTGTTGCCTTTTGAAGACTCGAGTCTTTTCAAACTTTGTCCGGCGTTGACCATGGCACGGAGATCCTGGATAGAAATGGTGGGTGATCAAGGTTCTCAAAGATGGCTTGAGGCGAGGAATGGAAGATGTCCATCTGCTCTTCTTTGGAAAGTGGATCCATTATCTCGCTTAGCTTCCGGTTCCATCTTTTGTAGAATTCGCCCCTTTGGTTCGTCATCCTTTTGTTCGGTGGCTTGCGAGGTCATGGCGGTTTGTTTCCCATTCAAGATTGGCGCGGTACTTCTCCGGGAAGATTTCACCGATCGATCCCACGTGGAGCGGTTTTACGGCCTTCACATTGAGGAACCACCTTAGTCTTTGTGGATTTGAGGGAATGCTGAAAATGATACGCCATACTGTTGAGGGGTTGCCCCTTTGGCTCTCATACCCGGGACGTAGGTGTCGATGTGGGTTTTTGGGCATTACATTAGTCAAACTTTTCCATTTCCGGCATCTGAACTTTGGAGGGAGAGGGACCACTTTGTTCGGATTAGTAGGCGGGAGGGAGTCCTTCCGAGAACTAGCTAGCTTGCCTTGCATGTCTTTCATTTGTTCAATCGGCCCGGGCCATGTGGGGATCGGTATGCGAGGTGGGTTACCGTTTTCGGGGATGGAAGCAGAAGATGGAGGTGGATTGGGCGATGGGATCGCCATTCGGGAGTCTTGGGGAGGAAGTTGAGTGTATACCAACCCATACCCCAGGGTGTTGAAGTTGAGGGCGTGATTGCTAGGTCCGCTAAGGGTTGTGTTTGGGAAGCGGGAAACGATTCGTTAGCCCCAATTGGCGAGCTAGCGGGTGGCAAACTTGAGATGTCGGGGTATCCGCTCGGGATGCCTGTCCACAGTAAGAATGGGGACTTTTGATTGTGGTTGCGAGGCTCGTATAGAGGCGAAAGGATTGAATCTGGGATACCGAGATGCATTGGGATACAGCGGAAGCTTGAGCACGTATGTGTCTTTGTTGGTAATGAGCTTGATGTGCGGGCGGAAAGCCGCTTTGGCCGAGCATGTCAGGCCCCTTGGCCCAGCGCCTAAGAGCTTTGAGCGAGAGGCGCTGCGTTGCTTTGGGATCTCGTAGCTTGGCGGAGCGGGACCTGGCGATAGCTTTGGCAAGGGAGCCGGTATATCTTCGTCCTCTATGAGAACAAAGGTTCCGTCGGGTTGGGAAGCTGCAGCTGTTCCTCGAAGACGCAAGGTGTCGACGATCCGAGCTTCTTTGTTCTTCTTGGCGCTTCTTAATGGTTTTGAAGGCTCGCAGCACCTCCTCCATTGTCTGGAGATTCCTTAGTGGCGGGGTTCCATTTTCCTCACTGTTATCTGTTGATCCCGTCATGGGGGAGTATCGGACGGTGCGGACCGTTGGCTGGAAGGGCTATCGGACCTTGTGACCTCGATGCGAAAAGGCGGCTTCCGGTATTCTCAACCACTCTCGGTTATTTGGAGGGTGATGGGCAAGGTTTAGACACGGGAATGGCCTAACGGGATAAAGGGGAAAGCTCACGTGGCATGCGGTTTCCGTTTCTTTTATTTTTCGATTTTTTTGTTGTTTTAATTTACTTAAAACATGTTTTCTCGAGAATCCTAGGTAGGTTGGAAAAGATTGCTCTTCTTTTTCGCAACTATGCTAGATCTGGGTCGATGGAGACCATACGTGCGGCTATAAGCCCCTCGTTTTGCACCCGTATTTCGACATCCCGGGGTGGGCGGCCCCGGGCGAGGGTCCTATAGTGCAAGCGGTTTCCACCGGCCTAAAGAAAAATCGAACCTAAGGACCGAGCTTTGTCATGTTCGTTTTGATGCGTTAGCCATGTGAATAGTGAACCGAGCCGGCCACTAAGTCAAGATCGAGTCAAGAGTTCGGCATGACCTCTCTTTACCTTGCTTGCGCAAGGGATGCAGTGACGTTAGGCGTTAGGCTGGGTCATATCGTCATGGGCGACGTATCAAAGGCGTGATGACATGGTGTCATGCGAGCATGGATGTATATCGGGACGGAACATCATTCAGGTGTAGCTTCGGAAATCAAGATCAGGTCAAGATCTTAGCATGACCTTTCATCGCTTTGCTTGCGCGAGGATCTTGAGTTCCGAGCATTGACTCGAAAAATGGTCGGCATGGTATATGTATCCAGGCCGTATGATACTGAGGATCAGGTAAAAACCAGCGAGTCTGGACAGAGTGTGACTCGAAGACTCAAACGTGCGGGGTTGACGCTTGGCTAGGATGGGATGTTTGGAATGATCCGTGCGCGTCCAAGAGGCCTAGGAAGACCTAACGGACTGCAAGCGAGACCACTCCGGGTTGAGGGTTGTAGTGTGCGATGTATCCGAGGCAACGATGTGAAGTAGAGTCTGCAAATGTAAGAAGCGGCCGGTGTGAGTAGAGTGCGGTGTAACCGAGGCAGCGATGCGCGTAGTGTGCGGTCTCTAAAATTCTTTTAAGAGTAAAACAGAGTTTTTGAAGAATTTTAAATGTATGCGCGAGATGTATATTGATGCATTTTTTTTTTTTGTATTTTTATTTTTTTTTTGTAAAATAAAAACGAAGCACGTGCACACACACACAACAAGTTAAAAGAAGGGTAAAATGAAAGTTTGACCCTCATCATCGTTTAAAAATCTTTTGTTTTGTTTAAAAGTTTTTAAAACAAAATGTCCCCAATGAGTCGCCAACCGAAATTACCCGGATCAGAAAGGCCTCGCGGCCGGCATCAGCATTCTTTCGCGTTGGAGGTGTCTCGCCGTTTGTTTTCGCATTTGTAGAGTCGCCACGCCGTTTTTATTAAGCCCAAAACATTGAAAAAGGGCATCGGTTTAAAGATAATTTTAAAGCTGTTTTTGTGTGATGAGATTTTGAGTTCGGAGGTCGAGATGACTCCCGGGAAGAGAATATTAGAATATTAGAGCTCACCGAGTAGCCTCGTAAATGAGTCTTTCGGATACCCCTAATATCCTTTAAATGTTGTGTGTGTGTGTGTGTGCTTTTAAAAATGCATCTTTGTATCGGATGTCTACATTGTATGCTATGTATGAAAATGTATTGAAATAGTAATGGAAGGAAGCCTTACCAATGTTGGTTCGCGTCTGTCTTCCGCTGGGGAATGGTGTTTGAGGTCGGAGTAGCGTTCCGGTACGGATCGGGATTGCTTCGGGAGGGGCCGGTTGTCTGCGGACAGAGTTTCGGCGTGAGTTGATGTTGCAGGCTGCGTTCGGGCAGAGGTTCGGCGTGCGTGGGGATCGTCGGGATCACTCGGGCGGAGGTTCGGCGTGCGTTGTGGTGGCGGAGTCACTCGGGCGAGTTTCGGCGTGGTTTGGGATCGTCGGTTTGACTCGGAAAGAGCGGGACACCGTGGAAAGACAGACGAGGCCTCGGAGTACCACGAGGGGCCTCGGAGTACCTCGAGAGTGCCTCGGGCGGCGCGGGAGCGTCTCGGGAGCGCTCGGAGAGGCTTCGGAGCACCTCGAGGGGGCTCGGAAGGCCTCGGAAGGATCCGAAGGGGCCGGGAATGCCTCGAAAGGTCTTAGAAGGGGAGCCAGAAGGCTTAGGGAGGAAGAGAGAAGTGGGAGGTGTGTGAAAATGAGGAGGGGGAGCCCTCTATTTATAGTAAAAATTTCGGAGCAAAGAGGTCCGTACGGACCTTCTTGGTTATCCGTAATTTTGGATTTCCTCGATTTGAGGGAATCTGCAATGATGGAGAATATTACGGAATGATGATGTCCCACATGCAAGAAGGTCCGTACGGACCATCTTGCATGCAAGAGGTCCGTACGGACCAACTCTGCAGGGAAGTCATCATTTCTTAGGGATTTGAGGGAATATTGTGGACTTTAAGGGGATTTAGTAATCATTGAAACAAAGAGGTCCGTACGGACCTTAATTGCTTTACGATTTCTGAAAATTCCCAAAGGTCCTTTTGTCCCTTTTATCCCAGGAAAGGCTCCTCCCTTGGTTTGGTTGGGGGTTTGAGAGGGTTTTGAGAGGGTTTTGAGTGAGAGAGGTCTCTGAGACTGCGTGGATGAGTCTACGGTGTTTCCCGTGTGTTTGAAAGGGAGTGATCCAGATTGGGGTACTTACAGTTGGAAGCATCGAACTTGAACCTTAGTGATTCCTCGTACACGGTTCCAGACTCTGGCTCGATCAAGACAATCCCAGCTCCACTAACACTTTTGGTTGCTGATCCATCCGAGTAAACCTTCCAGCAATCGTCGGGTAGAGTAATGGCGGGCTGGAACTCGTGTTCTTTTCCTTTAGTCCTCTCCTTTGGGACTTGCTGCTCATCGTCTTCCTTGGTGAACGTAAGCTCGACCAAGAAGTCTGCTAGAGCTTGAGCCTTCGGTGCCTTTTGAGGTCGATATTCAATGTCAAATTCGGTAAGGGCAATTGACCCAATTGAGCAATCGACCTGAACTCTCCGGCTTGTGCAATATCTTTCTCAAGGGCGCATTGGTCGGTACCACGATAGGGTGAGCGAGAAATAAGCTCGTAGCTTCCTTGAAGCTACGACTAGAGCATAGGCGACCTTTTACGCATTATAGTACACCTTTCTCCACATCGATAAGGCTTTATCGATGTAGTATAATGGCTTTGAAGCCCTTCCTCTTCTCTAATCAAGACCATTGCAATCGACTTGTCTCCCAGACGAGATACACAAACAAGGTCTCACCGGTGGTCGAGGCTGCTCAATAGTGGAGGAGTAGCAAGGTATTCTTTGAGTTGTTGGAACGACGAATGACATTCGGCCGTCCACTCAAAGTTTTTCGTCCCCTCGATGATTTGAAGAAGGGGAGAGACCTTTCGGTAGACTTGGATATAAAGCGACCTAGGGTCGCCACCCCCGCCGTTGAGTCGGCCGCATCTCTTTTATACTTGTAGGCTCCTTCATCTCGACGAGAGCCTTGATCTTTTCCGGGTTAGCCTCTATACCTCTGCAGGACACCATGAATCCGAGGAACTTTCCAAATGCTACTCCAAAACACACACTTCTTTGGGGTTGAGTTTCATGTCGTTTGCTCGCAGATTGGCGAATGTTTCTTTTAAGTCGACTACGTGACGTCCAGTCTTAGTTTTGATGACCATATCGTCGACGTAAGCCTCCATATTTCGGCCAATTTGTGAGGCAAAGTCCTTGTTCACCATTCTTTGATAAGTTGCACCCGCATTCTTCAAACCAAATGGCATCATGTTGTAGCAGTAGATGCCTCCAGCCGCTTGAAATGCCGTCTTGACTATGTCGTCCTCATGCATCTTAATCTGGTGGTACCCTGAGTAAGCGTCGAGTAAGCTGAGGGTTGAGTGACCAGCAATGGAATCGACTAGCTTGTCGATTCTAGGAAGAGGATAGCTGTCCTTAGGGCAAGCAAGGTTGAGAGTGGTGAAGTCGACACACATCCGCCATTTGCCATTTGATTTCTTCACCATGACCACGTTGGCCAACCACGTTGTATGAGTGGCCTCCTTGATTATCCCTGCCCTCAAAAGTTTTTGTACCTCAGTTTTTATAGCCTCTTCCTTATCACGAGCAAAACTTCTCAATTTTTGGGGTCTAGGCTTTATGGTCGGGTTGACTTCAAGTCGGTGAACGACGACCTCTTCCTTGATTCCCCTCATGTCTTCTACTCTCCATGCGAAGACGTCATTACTCTCCTTGAGTAGCTTAATGATTTCTGCTCGCTCCTCAACAGATAGCTGCTTTCCAATTTGAATTTTTTGGTCGGGGTAGGAAGGGTTAGTGATTACTGACTCTAGCTCATCCACAGCCTCTAGCTCTGGTCCATCTCTGAACTGCAGGGTTTCAATGATGATTTCTCTGACCCTTTGTCTCTCCTCGACCCCCAAATGTGGAGCTTCCTCAGCTATCATGTCATCCAACTTGTCTGCAACCTCGCTGGTGGTGGTGGTGGTGGCCCTCGAGTTATTGTCGATCTGGAGGCATAGGTTGCCTATGAGGACTTGATCGACCATAACTACATCTGGATCGACCTCTGTGGTTTCAGAGTGACGTGTCGACTAAATTATGACCTCGTCATTTGAGCGATAGGTCGACTCCTCCACATTGGTGATTGTTGACAGTCGAGTAGTTTTGGTTACCGACTGGGACAACTTCAAGTAACCATCTGCAGTCTCAATTTCTAACTCCCTCTTCTTTCTTTCCCGAAGAACATGGTCCAGGTAGGCTCGAGCTGTGCCTTGTACGCAGCCTACCCCAGCAGGTGTGGGGAATTTGACTCGCTGATGAGGTATTGATGCCACCATTCCAAGTGCGACACAGCCGGGGAATACCGAGGATAGCGGCATAGTCATTTGTTCACATCTATCACAATAAATTGTACCTTTGATACGACCCTGTAAGGGTGCTGGCCTAGGTCGACGTCGAGCTCTATCTGGCCTTTAGCATTAACTCGATGGTTGGTGAAGCCCTCCAACCTGCCGTCATATCTTTCCAACTGCCCGTCATTAAGACCCATCTCTTTGAAAGTCTTATAGAACAAAATGTCCTTGTAGGCCCAGGTGTCGACTAAGAGTACGCTCGTCGTACATCCGTCTATGAGACTGGGATGACGAGAACTTGCTCCTAGCCGCCATATTAGTTGCCAATTCGTGGGGGTAGAAGGCGATCGCTTCATCTCGACATCTCTCCTTGGAGGCACATGTGGGGCTTTGTTGAGAGTTTGAAAGATCTTGTGTTTGATGGCCGTGTTACTTGCTTGCTCTGTAATGACCCCAGATTCAATCTAGGTTGCCTCGGTCCCTGTTGTCCACCTGCAGGCTGCTCGCCTCCACCAGTTTGAGGCCTCTTCACATATGCGTCGAGTCTTCCCTGCTCGACCATTCTTTGGATAATACGCTTCAAGCCTAAACAATCCTCCGTGAGATGACCCGTGTCCTTGTGGTAATCACAGTATTTGCTGTTGTCCCTTCTGAACTTGTTGCCTGGGTTCATTGGGGCAGGTGGAGCCAACTCGACTGCATTCAGGATTTCAGTTCGACTCACCGTTAGGGGAGTGAAAGTCTCGGGCACCTTCTCTGTCGCCCTTATCCTGTTCTTGCCATTTTTATTGTTTCCTCCATTCTTGTTGGAGTCCTTTTTGTCATCAGCAACCTCAGTCTTGGGGCCTTTTCCATTCTTCTTTTCTTTTCTCTCCTCGGCTAGCGCGACATTGTATACCTTTTCGAACAACTCCTGTTGAGTTGTGACTGTACGAACTGTGAGTTCATAATCCATGTCTCCTGAGGAAATACCATTCCTGAAGCAGTTGATAACTTCCCTGTCAGTGAGATCTTCCTCGATCTTATCCACCATCTCCTTGAACTTGGTGAAATAGCTCATTGAGCTTTCATTTTTAGCTTGCACTAAGTTGCTTAGATCAGTAACCGTCACTTTTCGAGCTCCAGCAGTCGAGAAGCGGTCTAGGAATTTTGTTCTTAAACACGTCCAGGTGGTGATGCTACCAGCCGCCAAACCATTGAACCATGTCAAGGCTGCCCATGTGAGAGTGCTTATGAGGGCTTTGCACATATTGTCGTCCTCATTAGCGACAAAACACATCGTGGCTTCCAGGTGTGCTATGTGATTCTTGGCATTGGTTGCCCCTGAGTACTTTTCCAATAGGGGCAATCTGAAGCTAGGAGGTGGTCGACTGTCTCTCATCTCCTTGGATAGAGGTCGAAGAGCAAAGTCAACTCGTTCAACCTTTCCAATATCCTTTTTCTTCTCTTCCTCCCATTGTTCGAACTTTCTCTTCCACTGGAGCCACTCCCTAGCATCAGGTCTGTCCTCTCCAACAGGGGGAACAACATTCGACCTTTGGCCCTCGCTTCTGGGTGGAGTCATTTGTCTGCTTCTCCTGTCTCTGTGGGAAGGAGCTCTTTCCGATCGAACTGGAGATCTTTGCCTGTCATTCCTTTGTGGCGACCTGCGCCTATCATCTTTGGTAGGCGACCTGCGCCTATTACCCCCCGAGTGGCGACCTGCGCCTCTCGTCTCTGATAGGCGACCTGCGCCCATTCCTGTCCCTATGGGATCCTGATCTTTGTGTCCGGGCAGGAGAACCGCGTCGGCTTCTATTGGCCTCTAAATGCATCCTCAAATCCGATTGAGCTTCCTGTTCCCGATTCCTGGTGAGGCTAGCCCTTAAGTCATTACTTGGAACATGGACAGGCGATTGAGGTCGGAGTACCATTCTTTGATCAGCATTTTGACCCACACCCTCATTGCGCCTAACACTCTGGCTCTTTGCCTGTTTGAGGTTTGAGAGGGAGCCGCCTCTACGATCTTATATCCGCCTTCTCGGCCTCCTCTCTGTTGCGATAGCTCGGCCAAAATGCGGGCTCGCTCCGATAACATTTCCTTCTGCTCAATGGGTTGGATGAGGGACTGCCTATTTCCAACATTCACTGAGCGGTTGGACGCTTAGGGGGAGGTGGAGCTCCTTGTCCCTCCATGTGTCTTTTCCCCCTTCTCGTATCGGCAATCCCACGCCATCAACAACACCGGTAGAGCGTGTTGCTCTACCGTGAGGGCGATTTGGTGGGGAGGAGCGGTGCGTTTCGGCATTGGTGTTGAAATCTGCGTTGGTGTTGGCATTCACCTCATTGAGTTCATCGAAGCATCCATCACATGCCCGTCCAGGGTCACCATTGTTGTAGGTTGATGAGATCTTCGAGGTCGAAGCTAAAGCACGGTTCCGACAATGGAACCAAACCGATGCTTTGCGGGAATTGTGCTTATCGGTAGTCCTCCACGTGTCGGGACCAATCACACGGCTCCTTGACACAAATCGAGAACCCACGACTAGCCGGATGTGTCTCCGGCGAAGACGCTCGGGCGTGAGAGTAAGATCACGGTTGTATATAGCTCAAAATGTATTGAATAATGAATTCAGATAACAAAATGGCAGTTACCTTTGCACCGTTGGTAGTGATGATGTATTTATAGGTGATGGTTGTTGTATTTTTGGTGGAGCGATATGTGCTCAGAGATTCTAGCGGCGATTACTTGTCATGAACGTGCACAGCTTGATCCACGATTTATAGGGATGCGGTTATGGAAAGATTTGACCATGTATGTCTACCTTAGCTAGCTCGACACTTGAGAGATTAGGTCGAGGTCGCCACTTGAAGAAGGGTCGACCTGACTGACGGGTAGAGCATGGATCGTACCCGTATGAGAATCTGGATTGTAAGGTCGGACTAAGTCAGGTCGGGACCTAATAGGTCGGACGTTGGGCTTAGTCGAATGATATTTGGTATGAGCTTTGGGCCTTGCATTGATCGGACCTGGCCCCCCTGATACGTTGGGGCAAGGTTGCCTTGAGGGTTGGGCTTCGCTTACTTGGCCCAACTCGACACTTTTGGTATGTTCAAGTTAATTATAAGACTACTTTGTCTCTTATAATTGATTTATAAGACAAATTTTTCAACCAAAAAAATTAAAAATTTCAATAATAACAATGAATTACTATCATAATTTATACATTTACAACTCTTATAAGTTGTATGTTTATAAGACAAATTTTTCAACCATCTTGACATGTTTAAGCCAGCAGTAAGCAATCACTAACTCATGCCCAAATTGTGGCCCGTTCATCAACTTTTAAGCATTTGAAGCAGGAATTCATTTACAAATATATGTAAATGTTTATTCAAAAATTAATACAAAAATATGTACAGATTCGGTGAGCAACGATGATCTGGTAGAGAGAAATTAAAGTTTGATTCACTAGTAGCTCCCTGCCACTTGAAGAACACCATTAGATATGGTTGAAGAATTCAAAGGGAAATCAGATCGGAGAGAGACATCAAGTTTCAAATCTGAACAGATCTGGTGAAGACATGTAGAAGACATGGAGAGCGAAAGATAAATAGAGACTTCACCAAATATTTCACCTCCAATTTTTGGTCGGAACAGGCGATTTTCCAGCGTATTCGCCGGCCGAAATCCAGAAAAAGGAAAATTACAGAGAAATTAAAGCGGGAGTGAGGAGAAGGGCTACTCACGACCCCGAAGGCAACAATAGAGAGTAAAGCAGATAGGATCGTTATCCAATTGAGGGTTGGAATTATCACCATGGTTGAACGGAGAGATGGACTACGTTGCCGGCGCTGTTATCGCTGCTGATCGACGGCTGTCGGTATCTACTTGAGCTCCGATTTAAATTCCATCTTCGTCGTCAGTGTCCTCTAGTGGTTGTTCAGGACAATTATTTGGTGTCAAGAAACGGAGATCCAGAAAAAGGGAGATCGCCGGTCGTCGGAGGAGATGATGAAGAAGCCGGAGAGAGTTTGGAGAAAGAGAGAAATGGTGTGTGTGTGTGTGTTTAGAGAGAGAGAGAGAGAGAGAGAGAGAGAGAGAGAAGAGATAAAAAAAATGGGAGGGGAAAGGAAATGACGTGACGGGATGGAGTAGAGGAGGAGTCTATGGGTGTCCGGGAAATTTTAATTTGGGGATAACTTTTTATTTGAAATTTTAAAAAAAGTTTTCTTTAAGGGGAAAAAAATTTGGGCAGAGGGTCTGGGGGAATTTTTCCTTAATTTTAATGGAAAAGAGCAAAATTATTTCCCCCAAGTGACACATTATACTCCCTTCGTTTCTAAAAGATTGTCCTGTTGTACATTTTGCAATTATTAAGGAAGAACTTCACCTTTTTATACCTTAGTAGATTTGTACTAACATTCATGCCTAAATTTAAAAATGAAATACTTCCTCCGTCCCAGACCAAGGGTATATGAGGGAGATTTCACGCTTCTTAAGAAATTTTTTAAAAAGTGAATAAAAGTTAAATGTGAGATAGGGAATAGTAATTAAATGTGTGGTAGAAAATATGAAAGATAATGTAAAAGTTAAATGTGTGGTAGGGAATAGGAGAGAGAATGTAAAAATTAAAAATATTTAATAGGAGAGAGAATAAGTGGGAGGAATAGTAGTTAAATGTGTGGTAGGAAATAGGAGAGAGAATGTATAAGGATATAATGAATGGTTTTTTTGTAAATATATGAAGATGATAAGGGTATTAATATATTCAAAAACTTGTCTTTTTTGGAAATGAACTTTGTGCAGGACGTTCAAAAGGAAAGATGAGCAGCAGATGCAGGACGGAGGGAGTATATTTTTTGAGACAAGTGAAAATGGCAAATGAAAGAGAGTTTGGAGAAAGAGAGAAATGGTGTGTGTGTGTGTGTTTAGAGAGAGAGAGAGAGAGAGAGAGAGAGAGAGAAGAGATAAAAAAAAATGGGAGGGGAAAGGAAATGACGTGACGGGGTGGAGTAGAGGAGGAGTCTATGGGTGTCCGAGAAATTTTAATTTGGCTTTTTATTTGAAATTTTAAAAAAAGTTTTCTTTTTAAGGGGAAAAAATCAAATGAAACAATCTCTCATATGGAGATGGAGGGAGTAATAACCTGACCGGGGTTAAACAATAAATGCGAAACTGAGGGAGCTAACCAACCAACCAACCAACCAACCAACCACTTTCCTTCCTCTCTCTCTCCTAATTTTGAACGAACAACCAACCACTACTGTCCATGTATAAAGCGTTACCCCAGCCATTCTACTCGGATCGAACGCCGGTAAATTCCTTCCTTTCATCACACAAAAAATTACTCTCGCCGTTGTTTGATTCGATTTCCTCCTTTTGAAGACGCAGTCGGCGATTCACCATAGAAATGATCGGACCGGAGAGGCCGCAGTTCGTATTATTCGGTTCCTCTATTGTTCAGCTCAGCTTCAGCAATGGTGGTTGGGGTGCCATTCTCTCCGACATCTACGCTCGTAAAGTAATTCTCTCTCTCTCTCTCCTCCTGTTATTGATTTCTTTGCACTTTTGCCTAGTTCGTCGCTTAAGGATATTTTCCGTTTGAATTTACTGTATATTTTTATTTTGCTCGTTTACTGTCTAACTGAAGGTGATTCTCAAAATTAACTAGGGTTTTCTAATTCATGCTTTGCTTATCTAACTGTTTATTGTCGAATTGCTTTTTCAATTTTCGTTAATTTGTCTGATCTCTATTCTTCCTGTATGGTATGCTCATAGTTTACTAGCGTGTTTCCAATTAATATGTGTATATGAATATTGTGTATCTGTTGGGAACCTGGAGTGCTAGAACAAGATTAAACTCAATTCCACGTCGTTACTTTGATTGTGCTGGGAAACTGCAACAGGTGCACACAATGTGAAAGAGTAAAAGATTGCATCTTGATTCTGATGATACTCAGGACTTCTTCTTCTTTTACAAATTGAATCCAATTTTCTCAATTTTGATGACATATAAGCTTCAACTGTGTTCAACTTTTCCACAGATTTTATTTTTCAGTTATTTTCCTATTGTGGCTAATATATTAAATGTAAATTCTATTTTCTCTATATAAATCCTAAAGATGGGTTTTATGTGTGTCCGCATCTCTATGTACTTTCCTAGCAGATATAGAGGGTTAGAAATATCTTTTGTTAAATTAGCTATGAATTTGTTTGACTTTCAAAAGTGACACGCATTTAGGATATAGTTTCTTTTCTTCTTTTCCGTTTTTGTTAAAACATGGCACTTATTTAGAGACAAAAGGAGATATAGATTTTAAAAGTTCCGAAATTAGAGAGATACTCTAATAGCTAAGACCATCTCCAATTAATCCACTTCATTTTTCCCTTCATTTCTTCAAATTTGAAGAAATTTGACACTATTCCTTCCTCCAATCCACTTCATTTTTTCCTTAAAAAATGAAGGAGATGAATAGTGTTGCTTCAAATTTGAAGCAACACTATTCATCTCCTTCATTTTTGAAGTAAGATTTCAAATTACAATTTAGTCCCTCTAGTTTTTTAAAGTTACATTTTATTTATTATAAAAATTACAAATAACATTTTTATTATTTAATATAATCTTATTTTTTATATTTATATTGAGATAATTATTTGAGATAAAGTTAGACGAATATATTAAAATATATACAAAATACATTCAACATAAATTAAAAACATACCAATATTTATAACAACATACTCCCTCCGTCCCATAGATTTATGGACTTTTGGGTTTTGCACGGGGATTAAGGAGGAAATATTATATTGAAAGTGTTGTGAGTGTGAAAATAAAATAGGAGAGAGAATGAGTGGAGAGAATAGTAAATTATAATGGTGATGTGAGTATTAAAATAATGTAGGAGAGAGAATGAGTGGAGGGAATAGTAAAGATTCCTTTCCATTTAGGGAAAGTTAGATATTATTGTGGGACGCCCAAAATAGAAAGTTTACATATTATTGTGGGACGGAGGGAGTAGTTAATAATAAAATATATTTTATTAGTAATTTGAATTATAAATACATTATTTGAATTTTTATTTCTAAACAAAAGAGAGGGTTGAATATGTAAAAGGATTAAACTTTGTGTAGTGTTTGTGAAATTATAGAAGTAGTAGAATGATGAGGTGGAATGGAAAAATGCTGAGAATATTCTTTTAAAAAATGAAGGAATGAGTTGGAGAGGAAAAAAAAATTGAAGCAACATTTGAAGAAAAATTTGAAGAAATGAAGTAAAATTTGAAGTAATGCATTGGAGATGCTCTACGAACATTAACGGTTGATGCTATAATGGAATATAAGTATTCCAAACATTTCATATTTCAATTTGCGTTCTTTCACGACATATTGACAACTAGTACTCCCCCATACCACCCAAAAAAGTACAAATTTTCGTTTTTGCCGTCTCATTTAAAAAGATACACTCCCAAAATGATAATTTTTTAATACTTTTTTATTCGTGGGACCTACTTGTAATATTTACAATCACTCTCCACTCACTATTTCCTACTCCACATTCTCTCTCCTACATCATTTTTCATAATCACAACAATTTCTCCACTATACTCTTCTTAATTCCTGTGCAACACCAATTTTATACCTTTTAGATTGGGACGAAGGGAGTATTATACTACTCCTTCCGTTCCAAAATGAATGTCTAAACAAATTTCAAATTTGCTTTTAATGAATAGCAAATTTGAAAAAAATGGGACATTCATTTTGGGACAAAGGGAGTAGTATTTCCTCTGTTGGGTTTGGTGCCATCTGAGTTGGGCACGCATAAATTAGGGGATTAAACAAGCAAATTCGAAATTCCTGACACATCCAAAAGGAGCGACCGCGCGGTATAAGGCGCGCGACCGCGCCAAGTTTCTGCCAAAAGGGGGCGATTGTGCCCTGGAGGGGAGCGATCGTGCGAGTGCCAAATTGGGAAACGGGGCGATTGCGGCCCTAGTCCGGAAGAGGCCTATCAGCGACAGAGATTGGTATAGGGTTGTAAAACCCTGCAGGGTTAGGAGTATGACATATAAATAGAGCCTACCCCCAAACATGTTTGTAATTCCTTTGCTCATCTGTTTCTCTATATCTAGGATTTGCACAGATGTGAATTCTTTGCCAAGAATTCGTGCATTATATTAGAGGTTATAATCGGTTGATTTCCAGAAGTTAATAATATTCTCTCCCTCTGCCCGTGTACGTAACCAAGTTGGTGAACCACGTATATTCATGTGTTGTGTGATTGTTGCTTGTTTTCTATCTTCTACATAAACTTTGTTCTAACAAACTGGTATCAGAGCCGGTCAGGTTGAGTAAGGTATAGGGTTGTTTCGCTGCAGAAAAAGATGGGATCAGGAATTGAATCACCGGTCGACAAGTTTAATGGTAAGAATAGTTTTTCTCTTTGGCAAATCATGATGAAAGGATTGTTAAGAGACAAGGGCTTGTGGGCTCCAGTGGCTGCTGCAATCGGGGACCGTCAGGATCCAAAGTGCAAAGCAGAAGCCGTTCCCATCGGTGCTGTCGTGGCTGCAATAGCAGAAGGTTTGAAGAAAGCGATGAAGATAGCAGAGAAGGAAGAGGCAGATCTGATCGCGCTAGATGAAAGGGCCCACTCTAAGATAATCAGGTGTCTAGATGATGATGTTCTAGCAGATATTCCATATACCGATTTCGGAGGTGCTTTGTGGCTTGCGTTGTAAGACATGTATTTGACACGATCATTGACTAATAAGCTATATTTGAAGCAGAGGCTATATTCTCTCCGTATGCAGGAAGGTACACCCATTAGGGATAACCTAGATAGGTTTGCATCTTTATTACTTGAACTGCGTAATATAGATGCTAAGGTGCTGACGTGGATGTTGCATTAATGCTTCTTGTTTCTTTGCCTTTATCATATGATCACTACGTTGACTCTAGTATTAGTGGTAAGGAGACGGTGACTCTAGAGGAGGTGAAATCCTCGCTCAAGACTAGATCAAGACTAGATAGTATGTCATAAGGCAAGCGGTAATAGTGGTAAAGATAATCAGACAACATGTTTGGTTGCGGAAGGTAGCAGGGGTTCTAGCAGTAAACAGAAGAAGAAAAAGTCTTCTGGCAAGAGGGGGCCGAAACCTGATGATGTTTGTAATTACTGCAAGGGGAAGGGACATTGGAAGACAAATTGTCCTAGGAAGAAGTGAGGCGAGCCTCCAAATCGCAATGAAGCTAATGATGCTGCAGTTGATACGAGCAACTTTGATGGGAATTATGCTCTAGTGATAGAAGAATCTGCAAAACAGTCGGATGCGTGGATTCTTGATTCTGGGGCTTCTTATCATATCAGTCCGAGTAGAGTGGTTTACAACTTATGAACAGGTAGATGGTGGTAACATTCATATATCCAACAATGTTACTTACAAGGTGATTGGTATTGACTCGATCAAGATGCGGACTCATGATGGTAAGTTCTGCACTTTGAACGATGTGAGGCATGTTCCACAGATAACGAATAACCTGATATCTCTTTGTCAACTCGACATCAAAGGGTACAGTTTCAAAGGTAAAGGTGGAGCAGTTTATGTCTGCAAAGGTTCTGAAGTGATTCTGAGAGGCCTTAAGCAGGGCTCCTTATATTTCCTTCAATGAAGGACGCTTTCTGGGTCAGTATTGGTTGCATCATTTGAAGTGGTCAAGGAGGATATGACAAAGCTGTGACATATTAGGCTTGGACACATGAGCATTAGACAGATGCAAATATTGGCTAATCGTGGTCTTTTGTGGGGACCCTCACGTCAGGAATCATTGAGGGGTCACAGGTATTTCTTATCCATGATTGATGACTACTCGAGGAAAACTTGGGTAATTATTATGAATCACAAGAGTGAGGCTCTCACCAATTTCAGACAGTGGAAGACATTAATGGAGAATCAGACAGGGAAGAAGATTAAGCGACTCCGGACAGATAATGAGTTGGAGTTCTGTAGTGCTGAGTTCGATGAGTTATGTAAGCAAGCGGGGATTTCTGTACACCTCACTATCAGGGGTACACCATAGAAAAATGGTGTAGCAGAGCGCATGTCAGACATTGTTGGGTAGTGCAAGGTGCATGCTCTCCAATGCAGGGTTGTATAAGCGGTTCTGGGCAGAAGCAGTTAGTACATCTTGTTACTTGATAAATCGCGGACCACATACATGTATCAGTATCAAAGTTCTCAATGAGGTATAGTCAGGTAAACCTGTTGATTATTCTAATTTAAGGGCTTTTGGTTGTACTATTTATTATCATGTGGATGATGGGAATGGAGTCAATGGCTAGAAAAGGAGTATTCATGGGTTATGGGGATGGTGTCAAGGGATACCGGATTTGGTATCCATCAGAGGGTAGGGTAATAATAAGCAGGAATGTTGTTTTTGATGAAAACTCTGTGCTTAATCCTATTATGAGATCTGTGGTTGTATCAGGAATTGGTAGTGTTGATAAACAGGTGGAGCTACAAGATATTTCAGAGTTGAGCAGTCCACAAAGTCAGATGTTCATCAGGATCTACCGTCAGAAATAGAAACACCAGAAAGTTCATCACCAGTTTCCGAGGGACATAGGTTAGCTCAAGAGAGGTATAGACGGGCTAATTTCGGGAAGCCTCAATTGAAGTATAGTTTTGAAGACATGATATTTTATTCACTTCAGGTTGCTGAGGAAGTAGAGCCCGATGCTTCGGAGCCAACTACTTTCAAAGAAGCAGTTACATGTTTAGAGTCCGCTCATTGGTATGCAAATATGGGGGATGAGATGGAGTCAATTTACAAGAATTCGACACGGGAGCTAACCAAGAGTACAGAGGGCAGAAAGATTGTGACTTGCAAGTTGGTTTTCAAGAAAAAGGAAGGTATGTCACATTCAGAGGGGGTCAAGTATAAAGCTCGTGTAGTTGCAAGGGGTTTCACAGCGGGAGGGCATTGACTACAATGAGATCTTCTCACCGGTGGTTAGACACACTTCTATCAGAGTGCTATTAGCAATGGTGACACATCAGGATTTGGAGCTCGAGCAGCTAGATGTGAAAACAACTTTTCTACATAAAGAGTTGGAAGAGGATATTTATAAGACAACCAGTTGGGTTTCAGGTTCCGGGAAAAGAAGACTACGTGTGTAAGTTGAAGAAATCCTTATATGGGCTTAAGCAATCGCCTAGGCAGTGGTACAAGCGGTTTGACATCTATATGACAGAGATTGGCTAACGAGGAGCGCGTATGACTGTTGTGTGTATCACAATAAGTTAGTGGATGGTTCGATTATCTATCTGGTTCTTTATGTTGACGATATGTTGATAGCGGCTGACAAGAAGTCAAATATTCAGAAGTTGAAGGGTCTACTGTCTGCAGAGTTCGAGATAAAAGATTTGGGTGCGGCAAAGAAAATTATGGGTATGGAGATCTGTAGGGATAGAAGCCAACGAAAACTGTTCTTATCACAGAAAGGTTACATCAAGAAAGTTTTAGAGAGGTTTGACGTGTTACAACAAAGCCGTTAGATTCTCCGAGTGCAGCGAATGCACGTATGTCGGTTGCCTTTGCACCTAAGTCGGATGAAGAGAAAGAGTATATGACTCGAGTGCCTTATGCTAGTGTAGTTGGTAGTTTGATGTATGCTATGGTTTGCAATAGGCCAGATCTTGCTCATGCTGTTAGTGTTGTTAGTAGGTTCATGGAAAATCCTGGTAAGGAACATTGGCAAGCAGTGAATCGGATCGTCAGGTACCTTAAGGGTACATCAGATGTTGGGCTCATTTATAAAGGTGATACAGAATGCGCAATTGAGGGTTATTGTGATTCAGACTACTCAGGGATTTTGACACGAAGAGATATATGACCGGGTATGTGTTCACTCTTGGTGGGTCAGTTGTCAGTTGGAAGGCTACTCTACAATATACGGTGACATTGTCTACTACGGATGCGGAGTACATAACATTGACAGAAGCTGCTAAATAGGGGATATGGCTAAAGGTTTTGATCAGCAACCTTGGGTTACATCAGAATCAGGCTACAATATTTTGTAACAGTTTGAGTGCAATCTGTTTGGCCAAGGATCAAGTTTATCATGAGAGGACCAAGCACATAGATGTGAGGTACCATTTTCTGAGGAGTGAGAAGCGCATCAAGGTGAAGAAAGTGGGTACTTCGGACAATCCTGCTGCTGACATGTTCACGAAGTCCATTCCGACTAGCATGTTTCAACATTGTTTGGACTTGCTGAATGTTAGCAGCTATTAGATAGCATCTGAGGCAGAGGGGGAGTTCTGGTAATGATTTGTAGGTTAGATGTTAAGGTGGAGATTTGTTGGGTTTGGTGAAATCTAAGTTGGGGACGCCTAAATTAGGGGATTAAACAAGCAAATTCGGAATTCCTGACAGCCAGAAGGAGCGACTGAGCGGTACAAGGCGCATGACCGCGCTAAGTTTCTGACAAAAGGGGGCGATCGCGCCCAGGAGGGGAGCGATCGCGCGAGTGCCAAATTGGGAAACAGGGCGATCGCACCCCTAGTCCGGAAGAGGCCTATCAACGGCAGAGATTGGTCTAGGGTTGTAAAACCATGTAAGGTTAGGAGTATGGCATATAAATAGAGCCTGTCCCCAACCATGTTTGTAGTTCCTTTTGCTAATCTGTTTCTCTAGATATAGGGTTTGCAAAGTTGTGAATTCTTTGCAAAGATTTCGTGGATTAGATTAGATGTTGTAATTGGTTGATTTTCAGAAGATAATAATATTCTCTCGCTATGCTCGTGGACATAGTCAAGTTGGTGAACCACATATATTGTTATGTTGCGTTATTGTTGCTTGTTTTCTATCTTATACATATACTCTGTGTTGGAAAAATAGTGTGTTTGAAGAAAATTAATGGTTTAATTTCTAAAGGGTAATTTTGTCAAATTACTTAAGTGGTTTAGTGTGGTTGGGAAATAAAATATTTAATTGTCCAAAATGGGTTTTGGAGGAATTAAATATGGTTTTGAGATTTTCTGAGGTGCTCGGCCGAGCAGGGTTATTGACTCGGCCGAGCATAGAATGTGAGCTGAAGGTCCCAAGTTTCGGGACAACCCTTGCTCGCCGAGGCATGTGCCTTGCTCGGCCGAGCGAGCCTCGTCGACCGAGCAAAGCTATAAGACTCGGCCGAAAGGCTCGAGCGATTATGTTTGCATTGATTTCAAAGTGCTTAACTACGCCATAAATGGGAAAATCAAAATCAAAATATTAATGTTTAATATTTTGGTTTAATGTCCGAAAATTATTTGCAATAATTCTTGGATTAATGATTAAAATCAGTTTTTATTTTGGTATAATTGTTTTGAAGTTGTTTAAATTGTTGTTTGTTAACAACAATTAAAAAAAAACTTGGTAAACACTTGGAAAATTCTGAGGCAAACAATTTTGAGAGAAAAACACTACAAAAACTATTGTTTTTCTCTTGCAATCCTCCTCCATATTCTTTGGTTGCATATTGTCATCATCTTCCTTGGCCTCCTCTCTTGCATATACAAAGAAGAGGTGATCTAGTCCAAGCACAATTTCAACTCGCCGGGAACTTAGGTGCAAAGTGTCCCCGGTCCGCACGTTCTATCCTGGGAGACAAGCGACTCAAGAAAACTCTAGCACACTCGGTGAGGAGTCGAATATGTCTTAAGGAGACAGTGATTTCATTGGGCTCGTGCAGAATTTCACAACTTTCTCCTTTTGTATTTTCTGTTTTGTTAATTATTTTGTTTTATAATTTTCTGTAATTGTACACCCTTGTGTAACAATCTTAAGACATATCCTAATCGAGGGAGTGTCGATTACAGTTTGAAAAACAGGAAATTTAACTTGGTTGTTGTGTTTCAGATGGCGACGAACAACAACAACGTGGAGACCCAAGTTGGACCCCAAGCGGAACCCCAAACTAATTCCCAAACTGGAAACGGAAGTGGCTCTAAGACTGTGATTAATCCTCATACAATTCATATCCCGACCCCTCATGAGGAAAAACCCGAGAAGTTTGTTGGCCACGACTTTAAGCGTTGGCAACAAAAGATGCTTTTCTACCTCACTACCTTGCACTTGGCAAGATATCTGAAAGAAGATATGCAAAGGTGAGTGAAGGAGAAACCGATGTTACAACCTCGGGCTGCGGTTGAAACACGGAAGCATGGGAGTACTTGTGTAGAAATTATGTCCTCAATTCACTTTCGCATTCTCTCTATAACGTGTTTAATGAGAAGAAAACCTGCAAAGGAATTGTGGGGGTCAGTTGGACCACAAATATAAAATTGAGGATGCGGGAACAAAGAAGTTCATTGTTGCCCGTTTCCTTGATTTTAAGATGGTGGACAACAAGAGTGTGAAATCTCAAGTGGATGAGTTTCAAACTATCTTGCACGAGATTCATGCCGAAGGTATGGTTATAAGTGAAAGCTTCCAAGTGGTCGCAATCATTGAAAAATTGCCTCCATCTTGGAATGATTTCAAGAACTACCTTAAGCATAAGCGAAAGGAAATGAATGTGGAAGGAATTATCCTTCGATTGAGTATTGAAGAGAACAATAGAGTCTTTGAAACCAAGTTTGTTTCTAGTGTGGCTAAGGCCAATGTGGTGGAGCATGGTGAAAGCTCCAAAGGGAAACGGTTTGGAAAGGGAAAAGGGAAGGTTGTGACAACTTCCAAGAATTCCCACTTGGGACCAAAAGGTGGTGTTTTCAAGAAGAAGTTCGAAGGAACTTGTTATAATTGTGGCGGTCAAGGCCACAAGGCTCATGCTTGCAAGTTGCCAAAGAAGGCTCGTGAGGCCAACATGGTGGAAGGCATTGCTAGAGACGTGTCCGAGATGCACCTCGCAGCTGTGATTTCCGAGGTGAATTTGGTGGGTTCAAACCCAAATCAATGGTGGATTGACACCGGCGCTACTAGACATGTGTGCTCCAGTAGAGACATGTTTAGTACATTTGTTGCTAAGGATGGCGAGAAGCTATTCATGGGGAATTCAGCCACCTCCGAGATCAAAGGAGAAGGAAAAGTGGTTTTGAAGATGACATCCGGGAAGGAGTTAACTCTCAACAACGTGCTTTATGTGCCCGATATTCGGAAGAACTTGGTGTCCGGATCGCTTTTGATAAAGCATGGATTTCGTATTGTGTTTGAGTCCAATGTAGTCACTTTGTCTAAGAGTGGAATGTTTGTAGGCAAAGGTTATGTCAATGATGGACTGTTTAAGCTAAGTGTAATGGTTGTGAAAGCAAAAGCTAATGAAATGAATATCTCTTCCGTTTACTTGCTTGAGTCATCTAATTTGTGGCATGGTAGACTTGGTCATGTTAATTTTGATTCTATACGTCATTTGACAAAAGCAAATTCTATTCCAAAGTTTAAAGTTGATTGTAAACAAAAATGTGAAATTTGTGTAGAAGCAAAATTAACAAGAAAGTCATTCCCATCCGTTGAAAGACATAGTGAACCACTTGAATTGGTTCACACGGACTTATGTGATTTTAAATCAACACAAACACGGGGCGACAATAAGTACTTCATGACTTTTGTAGATGATGGCACAAAGTATTGCTATGTGTATCTTCTAAAAAGTAAAGATGAAGCTATAGAGAAGTTTACTCTATATAAAAATGAAGTTGAGAATCAATTAAACCGGAAAATTAAGGTGCTAAAAAGTGATAAAGGTGGTGAATATGAATCTCCATTTGAAGCAATTTGTGCTCAAAGTGGAATTAAACATATTACCTCGGCACCTTATACACCCCAACAAAACGGTGTTGCCGAAAGGAAAAATCGGACATTGAAAGAAATGATGAATGCCATGTTATTGAGTTCGGGATTACCGGATAACATGTGGGGGGAAGCCGTGTTGTCGGCTAACTACGTGTTAAACAAAATACCCCGAAAGAAACAAGACAAAACCCCTTATGAACTATGGCATGGAAGAATGCCAAGTTATAAACACTTGAGAGTGTGGGGGTGTCTTGCAAAGGTAGCCATACCTCCTCCTAAAAAGGTGAAAATTGGACCAAAAACTGTTGATTGCATATTCATTGGATATGCACATAACAGTAGTGCTTATAGATTTCTTGTGTATGAGTCGAAAATTGATGCTATACACAAAAATACTATAATGGAATCTGTGAATGTATCGTTCTTTGAGAATATATTCCCGTGTAAGTCAAGAAATGAGGTAAGCTCATCGACTAGTGTAATAGATTCAATAGAAGAACACGTTCAAGATAAAAGTGAAGAAGAAGAGGTAGAACCTCGACGGAGCAAAAGAGCTAGGATTGAAATATCTTATGGTCCGGACTTTCTAACCTATATGGTAGAAAGCGAACCACAAAGTTACAAAGAAGCCGTTAGCTCTTCGGAAGGACATTTGTGGAAGGAAGCAATTAAAAGTGAAATTGATTCCATTTTGCAAAATCACACATGGGAACTAGTGGACCTTCCTCCGGGAAGTAAAACACTAGGATATAGGTGGATTTTCAAAAGAAAAATGAAAGCGGACGGAACAATTGATAAGTACAAGGCCCGACTTGTAATTAAAGGTTACAGACAGAAAGAAGGCCTAGACTATTTTGACACCTATTCTCCTGTCACGAGAATAACGTCAATAAGAGTTGTACTTGCAATTGCCGCATTGAGAAATCTTGAAATACATCAAATGGACGTAAAAACAGCCTTTCTAAATGGAGATTTAGAAGAGGAGATTTACATGGAACAACCCGAGGGGTTTGTTGCACATGGACAAGAAAAGAAAGTGTGCAAATTAGTAAAGTCATTGTATGGCTTGAAACAAGCACCAAAACAGTGGCATCAGAAATTTGATAATGCTATGATGCAAAGTGGATTTAAGATAAATGAGTGTGACAAATGTGTCTATACTAAAACCACGGAAAATGGCTATGTCATTTTGTGTCTTTATGTAGATGACATGCTTATCATAGGGAGTTGTGATAAGATGATCAAATCCACGAAAGACATGTTGAATTCGAAATTTGACATGAAAGATATGGGACTTGCGGATGTAATCCTTGGAGTTAAAATTTCTAGAATATCCAATGGACTTGTGTTAAGTCAATCTCATTATGTTGATAAAATTCTTGAGAAATTTAGCAAGGATGACCATGGAATAGCGAGTACTCCAATCGACCCGAATCTTCATCTATCAAAGAATAGAGATGAACCGGTGTCTCAATTAGAGTATTCGAGAATTATCGGAAGTCTAATGTACTTGATGAGTTGTACTAGGCCGGATATTGCTTACACGTTAGCAAGTTGCTTCGTACACAAGTAATCGAACAAATCATTGGAAGGGTATAGTAAGAGTACTAAGGTACTTAAGATATACTCGTGATTTTGGATTACATTACACTAGACATCCAATGTGATAGAAGGATATAGTGATGCTAATTGGATATCGTATATCAAAGACTCAAGGTCTACAAGTGGATATTTATTCACATTAGCGGGTGCGGCTATATCACGGAAATCTTCTAAGCGATCGTTATAGCCGATCAACCATGGAATGCGAGTTTATAGCATTAGATAAATGTGGTGAAGAAGCCGAATGGCTACGCCAATTTCTAGAAGATATTCCAAGATGGGAAAAGCCCGTGCCCGCAATTAGTGTACATTGCGATAGCCAATCTGCGATTGGTAGGGCACAAAGTCATATGTATAATGGTAAGTCTAGACATATACGTCGAAGACATAATACCATTAAACAACTACTTGCAATCGGCACCATATCTATTGACTATGTGAGATCAAAAGATAATTTGGCGGATCCGCTAACCAAAGGGTTAAGTAAAGAGATAGTTGCAAGGTTGACATTGGGAACGGGTTTAAAGCCTCTTGAGAAGTTGAACGCAGCGGAAAACCCAACTTAGTTATTTGGAGATCCCAAGATCTAGGTTCAAAGGGACAACCTAACCGTTAAAAGACTTCAGTAGCGTCACCATGGGGTCAACCCTACGCTCATTCCTTAAAGTGACATCCCGAGATGAATGAGGTTAAGCTTATGGCTTTTAATGATTCTTATGTGAAGTATGGTTACTTAAAAGAATCACCTATGTGAGAAAGAAGTAGAGGCCGCTTCGAGGAGAATTGTGTGAGGCTCAATTCTTAGACCTTCTCACGTAACCGAGGCATTGTGATCCGGGGCCATGAATGGACACGCCTATGAGGCCGAATTGTGTTAGGGCGATACATGTAAAGTATATGATCGGCTACACAAAAGCTAGCGGTTCAAGGACATCGCGTCTACTGATTAGCGAGTAGAGTAAATATGCTTTTATAAGGGAAGGTTCAAAGGGCAAACCCCTACCTATCCTATGCAGGTTTTCGACTGTCGGACTTTATCACCTATCCTCATGAATTTCCTTCATGTGGGGGATTGTTGAAAAAATAGTGTGTTTGAAGGAAATTAATGGTTTAATTTCTAAAGGGTAATTTTATCAAATTACTTAAGTGGTTTAGTGTGGTTGGGAAATAAAATATTTAATTGTCCAAAATGGGTTTTGGAGAAATTAAATATGGTTTTGAGATTTTCTGAGGTGCTCGGCCGAGCAGGGTTATTGACTCGGCCGAGCATAGTGTAACAGAAGGTCCCAAGTTTCTGGACAACCTTGCTCGGCCGAGGCATGTGCCTTGCTCGGCCGAGCAGAGCCTTGCTCGACCGAGCAGGCTATAAGACTCGGCCGAGCAGCTCCTGAGCAGTTATGTTTGCATTGATTTCAAAGTGTAACAGTCATGCCATAAATGGGAAAACTGAAAATCAAAATATTAATGTTTAATATTTTGGTTTAATGTCCGAAAATTATTTGCAATAATTCTTGGATTAATGATTAAAATCAGTTTTTATTTTGGTATAATTGTTTTGAAGTTGTTTAAATTGTTGTTTGTTAACAACAATTAAAAAAAAAACTTGGTAAACACTTGGAAAATTCTGAGGCAAACAATTTTGAGAGAAAACCACTGCAAAGCCTATTGTTTTTCTCTTGCAATCCTCTTCCATATTCTTTGGTTGCATATTGTCATCATCTTCCTTGGCCTCCTCTCTTGCATATACAAAGAAGAGGTGATCTAGTCCAAGCACAATTTCAACTCGCCGGGAACTTAGGTGCAAAGTGCCCCCGGTCCGCACGTTCTATCCTGGGAGACAAGCGACTCAAGAAAACTCTAGCACACTCGGTGAGGAGTCGAATATGTCTTAAGGAGACAGTGATTTCATTGGGCTCGTGCAGAATTTCACAACTTTCTCCTTTTGTATTTTCTGTTTTGTTAATTATTTTGTTTTATAATTTTCTGTAATTGTACACCCTTGTGTAACACTCTGTTCTAACATCCTCCATTTCAAAATACATGTCAATTTTAATTTTGCAAAAATTAGGAAGTTGACTTCTTGGCCATTGTGGCATTGATGCTATAATTTTGCAAGTGGGGGGAGACATGGTAGACAACAAAGGAATTTAGTATCTCTATAGAGAAAGTAAACTAATATGGGACACAGTTTTAAGAAGGCACTCTCATTTTCTTTGGTTTCTTATGACATTAATGAAACATAGAAGCAAAAAAAGGACCCACTTTCTTAATGGTTTTTTTTTTACTATTATTCAACCATAGGCTGACATCCTATTGCGCGGATACTATGGATGGAACTCAAGACGTGCTATCCAGGTCCTTGATAAAGTTTTTCCAAAGGTACTGCCAAAGAGTAATTCCCATTAGATTATTCTTTACATTGCCTTTGCATGTTATCAATATTCAAATGCATAAATTTGGCTTCGTCTGGGCATTTTCCTTATAGACATGTCATGAACCAAGCATGCCTCTGCACTCTACTGTTCTATGGATATGTTTGTACAAAGTGCAGATGTCCTACAGGACTTTGCTGAGAAAGCAGAGACTGGGTTTGTTTGAGGCTTTTGACTTGCATTTGGAATTGAGAAAAACAAGCCATAAGCTTTTGATAGGAAATGCTTGTGTATTTATTTACTTTGCCTTTTCTGCCAATTGTCGATGACTATAACAATTGTGTTTTTCTCTTGGTTTCTAGGATGCTGCTTGTCAGCCTGCATTGATCATTGTTTACTTTGGCGGTAATGATTCGATGGGGTCTCACCCATCTGGACTGGGTCCTCATGTACCCCTTCCAGAATATATAGAAAACATGAAAAAAATTGTAGATCATCTCAAGGTACCCATTCTTTCCCTCGAAATGCTTCCTCTTGAAATGTGTCAAACTTATCCTTGTTGGACCAACATGGCAAGAGGCATACCTGAATAATAAGTCAGAACTCAGACTACTTTTGATGCATATGAAGTTCAACATGTTGTTTTCTTCGTATTTTGTGGGCTAATTGGTCACCATCTGGAAACTGCATGGTGCTGCAGTGATCCAATGTTGTCATTTTCTTTTTACTCCCTCCGTCCCAAAAATGAATGTCCAAAAATGTCAAAATTTACTCCCTCCGTCCCAAAAATGAATGTCCAAAAATGTCAAAATTTACTCATTTACCGGGAGAAATTTGAATTTTTTGGATATTCATTTTGGGACGGAGGGAGTATTTTATTATTTGCTCATCTTTGTTGTGCAAATGTTGTAGAGTAAGAAACCCCCTTAGGCCAGGTGTCTGTTATTTCTCTGGAACTAAAAATTATGTTTGATTCACTTCTTCAAAATCAGGGTCTTTCAGATAACACTCGCCTTATTTTTCTCACTTGTCCACCCGTTGACGAGGTCAAAGTTCGTGAAAACACAAGGTACTCTGATCTGTATATTTCATGCCTTCACTTATTTTCCTTGCAATAATACTATACTTGATGTCTGACCTGGTGCTTTTGGGTAAAAACAGTTCAATATTTAGTAACCTGGTTCGAACAAATGAGCTATGCCGAATATATTCAGAAGCTTGCTTAGAATTGTGCCAGGAGATGGGTGTGAAAGTTATTGATCTTTGGACTGCTTTTCAGAGAAAAGATGACTGGTTGACTTTCTTTACGTAAGTTTTCTTACCAATAGTTTATTTTCCTTATATTGCCCCAATGAGAACAAATAGTTCAAAGGTTATATGCAACATCTTTGACTTCATAACCACTCAAGTTATGCATCACAAACAGCAGAGTCAATAAAGGTTAGAACTATCATCACCCAATGGGTCTATAAGCGTGTTTTGAGACTTGAAAATGATGGTTTACTTCCTCCGGTAAGTGCTACTCCCTCTGTCCCAAAATGAATGTCCAAAAACTGTTCAAATTTACTCTTCGTCAAGGGCGAATTTGAAATTTTTTGGACATTCATTTTGGGACAGAGGGAGTATTATTTAAGCACTCCCACTACCTAATGAATACTTGAAACATTTCAACTGTGTAAAACAGAGTCGTCTGATCACTTGATCATTAACCCAATACTCTTCTCCTTTTGTTGTTGCCAACTTGACTGCGAATGCGTGCAAATCAAAAAATCTTTTTACTCCTCCATTGTTGATTGAATGCATCCTATTGCTGCTATCACGATATCAGAACTCCATGCCTAATTTATTTTTGCTTTGAGAGCAAGGACACATTTGGAAGCGCAGCAATAGATTTGGTGAGAGAAAGGCGTCGTAGTGTTATACTCCCTCCGTCCCTAAATGAATGTCTAAAGTTCATTTAAAGGGACACTCTAAAATGTGTGCTTATTATACATTTTAATGGCAGAAAACATAAATATTTTTGTTATCCACTTTCTTAACATTTAGTTTTACGATAATAAAATGAATAGAGATTTTTTTTTTTGTAAAAAACCGTTTAGGAACAAAGTTTTTTTTTTAAAAAATGACATTCATTTTGGGACAAAGAAAGAATCTTGAATTTGGACATTCATTTAGTAGTGACATAGGGATTCATTTAGTGACATAGGGAGTACTATTTTTTACAATCACCTTTCAACTGATGGACAAACAATCAGTGCAGGGCTGTTCTGACTTCTGAGAAGCAAATTCACTAAAAAACTACTCCCTCGTTATTCGTCCAAAAAATAATCTCCAAATTTGCTATTGATCAAGAGCTAATTTAAAAACTTTTTGGACATTCATTTTGGGACGGAAGGAGTACAGAACTCCCTTTTCCTGGCTGAAAAGATATCTGAAGAAGTTTCTAAGTGTAGAATTATTGTGCAGGGATGGAGTTCATCTATCAGAGGAAGGTAGCAAGATAGTAGTGGAGGAGATACTAAAGGTGCTAAAGGAAGCAGAGTGGACCCCATCTCTACACTGGAAATCCATGCCTACCGAGTTCTCAGAGGACTCCCCATACGACCTTGTCTATTCTGATGGTAAAACTACGCTAAATCCGTCCGACTGGACCTTCCACAGAAAAATTCAGTGGGACTAGCTAGTTAGGCATGTATGAAGAAAACAAGAGTAGACAAAATGGAATCGACGAATTTGATGTTAGTAAAACGAAGTATGTTAATATTCAATGTATTGATCTATAGCTATGTTTCCTGATTGTGCAACTCATTTGGAATGGAAGGGCATAAGTATTAGGATTTCATAATGTTTTTTTTTTTAAATATATAATTGTCAAAATTGGATTAAGTTGGCTATTAAAAAAATAAATAGATTATGATCCTTGGATGGAGGGAGTATGAAGGGTTAGGAGCATCGTGGTCAGTGGTCACTCACTCTCTGGTACCGATATGTTCTCCTAATTTCACTTTCATAAAAATATGCATCATTGTCTCTCTTTTTTTCTCTTAAATTTTGCATTTACTTTTTAGTTTTTAACATTAACAAATTGCATCAAATAGGAAATAACTTTTAAATATATAATATTATCTATAAATAAAAATAATAAATAAATAAACACAGGGTAAGATGTATAGATTTGAAACTGATGTTCCAAAAATTTATTTTTCATGTTTTCAAAAGTTAAAATTTAGTCACGTCTTTCATTTTACGAAATGAATTATTGACATTATTGTGTTTTGTAAAACCCACCCAATATCACATTAAATTCGGTCATTCATTTCATAAAATGAGAAATGTGTCAAATTAACCACTAAAATCTATCTCGTAAAATGAGAATTGTGGCAAATTAACAACATAGAGCAATAGCAAATTCAATAAGAAGCATTCCAAGTGTGTTGCTATTATATGTACTGGCTCCATTCGAAAATAAGTACACTCACTTCTAATAAGTCCCATATTAAATAAATGTCTCAATTTTTCTGATTTGACTCAAAATAAATAATGTGTTTTTTAAATTATAAAGTAGTTTTAGTTATTAATTTTTATCATGTTACAAAAAGTGTAAGAATAAGTAGAAAATATTTTCTACAATTTTTTAAAATATTAAAAAAATGATTAGTTAAATGCGAATTTATTATAAGACAAAGAGAATTTTAATTTTAATTTTTAATTTTAATTTTAATTTTAATCAAGAAAAAAAGAATTTATTTATCATAAGATGGCTTAAGCAGAGAAAGGCTTTCTCAATGACAATGCTTGGAGGGACTTCTCTCTTTCACAGACACACACAAAAAAAAAAAAAAAAACTAATCCGTATTAGAAATTCAAGGGAACTACTTACATGAATGACAACGCCCGATTCCACGTCATCTGGCGCTGAATCCACCATGGACGAATCCTCCAACGCCCACCACTCCCACCCTACCACTCCCAACCGCCGCCGACCCGCCGACGCCGATCAACAACTTCTCGACAGCAGCGACACTTTCACCAACCCCGGCGATGCCGAGGTTTGGGGCAATTTCACCGACAACTTCCGTCAAGTTCAGTCTGTGCTCGACCGGAACCGTCAGCTGATTGAACAGGTCAACGAGAACCACCGCTCCAAAATCCACGAAAATATGGTGAAAAATATTGCTCTGATTCAAGAGATTAACGGTAATATTTCCAAAGTCGTCTCGCTCTACTCCGATCTCTCCATCAATTTCTCGAGCGTCTTCCATCAACGGAGCAGGGAGGCTGACGAGAATGATAGAATTGGAGAGGCCAATTTGAAGAATTGATGTTCGACTATTCAGTAATTTTAGTTTCTCCTATTTTTATGAGTTAATATTGTGCTTTCTGATGTATATTGGGGCAGAAATAAAGTTAGGGTTCTTGATAGGTTACGTATTGGCTTGTTTGGTTGGAGATGCTTATGTTTTATGTTGCGTTTGTTGCTATCTGTTTTATAAGGAGGAAGACTGCTCGACATAAATCTTCCTCTTCAACTGGTTCACTTTTGTTGAGGTATTTAAATTTCACTTTCTCTTAGTTTTGATTTAATTATTGAATCTCGGATTGTGTTCTTGGCATGCATATTTGATCTGATCCGACTGTGGTTAGATGCTTTGTCTATATGTTTTGGGGGCACTTCTTTGAGTGAAGATCATTTTATTGTGCATTTCTGAAACTTGTTTGGAACTTGATTTTGAAGTTGTACAAAGCTAGTTTCCGTCTGAAGAGATTAACTTGTGCAAGTGAGAGCTGCAGGGAACATTGTTTCTAACTTTTGGTTAGTTCCGAATTGTCACATTTATGATTATGTTTGGATAAGAAATGGAATTCCAGGCACTACAATGTCTGGCAGTCCAAGAAAATGAATCAAATTTGTTGGTTGCTCGGAGCTGGGGATACTTTAAGCCTTTTCTGTATAGTTAATGTTTAGGTTCCTACCAGTTTCCTTTGTGTCGGCATAACGCTTGTTTTTTTTTTTAAATCTGGGGGTTCTTAGCATATGAATTCTCAGTTGATGTGGCAACTAACTACAGAAGGCAATTCAAGCGGGAATGTGATTGCAAGAAGGAAATATCTCCACTTGAACAGAGTCCTCCACCTACTGATGAAAGGCTGAAGTTCATTGATCAGGAAGGTTAATGACTGTCTGGTACTCTGCTCTGCCTAGGTTTTTGGCCATTGCTGCGTCTTTCCTACAACCTAACTTCTTGCAAAGGTCAACTCTTGCTTTATGTACTCCCTCTGTCTAGAATAAATGTCGAACTTTTCATTTTGGTTCGTCTTAAAGTATATGTCGCGTTTCCGAATAAGGAAAGTAACGTAGTGCAATTTTAGCATTGTACAAACTGTGACATTAATTCCGGGACGGAGGGAGTAGTTTTCAAGTTCACTGCCAGCGATAACGAATTCCCTCCATTTGTTTCTTTTTTCCACATAAACAGTTTCCGTTCGTGCTTGGATGTGAGGCGCAGTGCGTTTAGAGATATCAGTGCTTTGTTCTCTCATACTTTTGCAATTCTTCGGCTTCATTGACATTGAGGAAAATATTTCTTTAGTTCTACTTTGGTTTATTTCTTCCCTGCCAACTTCTTTACAACCCTGCTGGGAATTTCTTTTTCTCTAGTAATTAGGAGAACCAATTTTGAGCTCATTGCACATTTGCTTGGCAAATCCAATCTGTTCGTTCTTTTATTGTGCACAGGAGTGTCCGCTAATATTTCTGTACATCTCTGAAGAGTGCTTCTTGAAAATCAATTGGAGGATTGAACTCATGACGACCCTTAGGAAGAATAAAGCTTCAATGATGAAGTTTGCTTGAAGAATAAATTCTTCACATTAGAACTACACCAATATACATGTGAATCGTCATGTGTGAACTATTATCTGCTTGTTTCATAGTTTGCTTTGTTCAGTTTTAGATATTTGGCATCATCAACCTTTCTCCCACAAACTTAAATTTCGTACATATGGTTGTTCAGTTTTAGATATTGAAGAAAACTACAATATACCGGATTATTTCAGGTTCTCTCCCGCTTTTTCTTTTTATCCCCGGTGTGCGGGGGGTGGGGGTGGGTGGTAGAGATCTGATGATGCTCAAGTCCAGAAAGAAGGTCTGGTAGAAGGATGTAGTGGTTAAATTATTATTTTGTTTATCTGTTCACCTCATGTAATATTGTTATCTTTATGTCAATTTGTCCTTTCATTTAGCCTTCAAATATAAAGATTGTCAAATGTGATTTCCAGCTTTGAACATTGTTGTAAAATTTTGTTCTCCAGAAACTGATATTATCCTCAATTTACTATGTATGGGACGATTTAAGAAAAATCGGGTTTGATTATTCACTGTTGAAGATGGTGGAGTCTCTGTGGATGATCGATAACAACTTGTAATCAACCAACAGCCCCAGAAGCGGATATTTCTGTAATGAGTGCAATATTGCTAATCCATTGTTATGGCTGCTACATACAATCCCCCTACTCCGAGTTGTGCAGGGGACATCAAAAATCTACCATTGAGCCAACTGCTGCACTAGAGGCAGTTTGCCGCTCAACGGTTGCCTGTTCTGCTCATGACCTGACCATGAAGTGGGAACTCGGGAATATACTAGTCTTCTCTATTGGAAAACTTAGTCCTGGCCATTAAATGGGAACTCATATATATACTCAGTCTTCTCAACTGGAAAACTTACAAGTCTTTTCTCCCGTTTGGTTTGGGTTGTGACATTTTTATTTTCCAAATTTGTTCCACCCATCACATCTAATAGGAAACGTTCAATTCCATTTGGAAAATAATCTGTACAGGTAGTTACTAACAGACTAACAATATCCCTTACAACTAACTAACTAACTAACTAACATAGTAAGCAATTTACAATGTGACCCCTTGTATTTCCATCGTTAACTCCACAAGCCCTTCTGTTAGTAGTTGGGTGATACTGCTGAACATCATGCTTCTTCTCTGTCTTTGTGAAAGCATTGTAATAACAGTTTTGCTTGACTTGACTTGAATCTGTTGTTTATCTTTGATACTCCCCCACAAGTTGAAGGGTTAAAAGGTGATAAAACCCTTGCGACTTTTCTCGGACAATAGTTTTAGTCAATTTTAAGATGGAAGAAGTAGCAATTTCTAAGACGGAAGAAAAAGCCATTTTTTTCCTTGAGTCAACTTAGGAACAAATGACTTGGACTCCTCCCCCCTTACTGAAATTGTTTATATAGCCTCCTCCTCCTCCTCCTCCTTACCCATCTAATTACACAAACGAAAACGAAAGAAAAAAGAAAAAGATGAAGTCTATGTTACTTTACCAGTTGCTCTTCTTGGTCATGCAACACCAACTTGTTTCTTCTGCATCATATTTCCCTGCTTCCTCCTCTCCCAACCATTTCTGCCCTCATGAACAGAGCCTTGCCTTGCTTCACTTCAAGCAAACCTTTACCATAGACACTTCTGCTTCAGCATCATGTGATTTTGTCGTCCAAACTTCATTTCCAAAGACTCTGTCTTGGAATACTAGTACAGATTGTTGCCTATGGGACGGAGTAACCTGTGATGAGTTGACTGGTCAAGTAATTGGTCTCGACCTCAGTTGCAGCCAACTTCAAGGTAGCTTCAATTCCAACAATACCCTCTTTCATCTTCCTCACCTCCAAAAGCTCAATCTTGCTTTCAATGATTTCTTTCCCTCTATCATTCCACGCAAAATTGGCACGTTTGCAACTACTTTGACACATCTCAACTTGTCCAACTGTCGATTTTCCGGCCACATTCCAACTGAAATTTCAAGTCTCACCAAGCTTTTTTCGCTTGATCTGTCGTATAATGATCAAGGCATTAAGCTTGGACCCAATAGTTTTAGATTACTCATTCAAAACATGACACAGTTAAGAGTACTCTCTCTTGCTTTAGTAAACATCTCTTCTGTTTTACCAATCAATGTGTCTTCCTCTTTCACATCACTTGATCTTTCTTCCACTGGATTGCACGGGATTTTACCAGAAAAGCTTTTCCATTTACCAAACTTGGAAAAACTCGATTTATCGCTCAACAAAGGTCTAACTGGAAATTTTCCTGAAGTGGATCAGAAAAGCAGTAGTCCCTTTCGTTGGTTGGATCTTTCAATAACAAATTTGTCAGGAGAAGTGCCTCGTTCAATTAGATATCTCAAATCCTTGAATTATTTGTCTCTCTCGGGATGCCAATTTACAGGTTCCATACTTGAATCCCTGGAGAACTGCACAGAGATGACTAACTTGGACCTCTCCGGCAACAAGTTCACCGGAAACATCCCATCTACACTCTCAAATCTTGATCAACTAACTCGCTTAGTCTTAACAGACAATATTTTTCAAGGCAGGGTTCCCAATATCTTCAGCAAGCTTAAGAATCTAAGGACTCTACTACTTCGATCCAACCAATTGAATGGTCCATTTCCATCTTCAGTTGTTAATCTAACAAACCTTGTCGAGTTAGATTTTTCATATAATTCACTTACAGGCTCCTTTCCATTTTACTCCACCGGGCTTCAAAACCTCACTGATATCCTTTTACTGGGTAACAGTCTCACTGGGATGCTGCCATCTTGGTTTTTTGCACTTCCTTCATTGGTGATTATAGACCTTAGTTTTAATCAACTATATGGTCCACTCGGTGATTTCCAATCAAATTCTCTCGAGATGATTGACTTGAGCAGAAATCATTTGCATGGCCCAATCCCTCGTTCGGTTTCCAAGGTTCCGAACCTGAGTTCTCTTTACCTTTGGGGGAACAATTTTTCTGGAGTTGTGGAGCTAGACATGTTCTCAAATCTCACAAACCTTCAATATCTTGATCTTTCTTACAACAGTCTCACTGTCAGCACTACCTACAGGAATCTCAATTCAACCTTTAACAACCTTAATACATTTCGCTTGGCTAAATGTAAGTTGAAGGAGTTCCCCAAATTCTTGAAAGCCTGCAAAAATCTCAGGTTACTCGATCTTTCTCACAACGAAATTGAAGGCAACATTCCTAATTGGATGCTATCCATGTGGGTGGATTCATTGAGTTACCTCAATATTTCTCACAATTTGTTAACAGGTGTAAATAGACTACCATGGAAGAATTTAGGAGTTCTTGATCTCAAATCCAACTTGATTCAAGAGCCATTGACATCGACATTGTGTGATCTGACCCTCCTTGAAGTTCTTGATATGTCAAATAACAGCTTGGGTGGCGGGATTCCTCAGTGTATGAGAAACTTGAATAGGCTTATGATTCTCAATTTGCAGACAAATAGACTTTCCGGGACGATTCCAGAAATATTTGTAAATGGAAATTGGTTGTTAAATCTTGATTTCAATGGAAATCAGCTAGAAGGGAGGCTCCCCAGATCTCTGACTACATGTAATGAGTTGCAGTTTCTTGATCTTGGAAACAACCAGTTAAATGACACATTCCCTCAGTGGCTGGAAACTCTTCCCGATCTTCAAGTCCTCGTCTTGAGATCTAACAGATTGCATGGTCCCATCACAAGAATTTCCACGACTAGCTCTCCTTTCGCAAAGCTTAGAGTCATTGATCTTTCCCGGAATCAGTTTACTGGCCTCTTGCCAGCAACATATATCAACAATTTCAAAGGGATGATGAATGTGAATTTGAATAACACCACACTGCAATATATGGTTAAAGTCCATGAATATTATTATTCCATGACAGTTGCATGGAAAGGTCACGACCAGATCTACGACAGGATTTTAACTGTCTTCACGGCCATTGATCTCTCAAGCAACAAGTTCGAAGGAGGGATTCCAAATGCCATAGGATATCTCAAATCACTCAAAGTTCTCAACTTATCCCATAACAGCCTCACCGGTCAAATCCCTCTACAGTTGGTAAATCTCTCGGAGATCGAATCATTAGACCTCTCCTCAAACCATCTGACAGGAAAGATTCCACAACAGCTTGCAGGCCTTAATACTTTAGCAATCTTAAATCTCTCACACAATCATTTGGAGGGAAAAATACCCCGAGGCCCACAATTCAACACATTCGACAATGATTCGTACGTGGGCAACTCAGCCTTATGCGGATTTCCATTATCAAAAGGCTGCAATGGAGACGAGGAGACACCATCAGCAATAGATGTTGAAAAAGAAGATGATTCAGATTCTGAGAGTGGATTTACTTGGATTCCAGTGGTAATGGGATATAGTGTTGGAACAGCTGTTGGATTGGTTGTGGGATATCTAATGCTCTTAACAGGAAAACCAAAATGGTTGATTGGAATTGTTAAAGCAGAAGAACGCAGAATTCTGAAACGCAGAAACAGACACAAGTGATTCTGGCACTAAAGTAATAATGCCTAAGATTTTTATTAATAATGTATTTTTCTTTGCGTATTATTGTGCTTAGATATTCAGTCCATGGGAGATATGATATTACTAGAATAAAACTACAAGTTTGTAAGCTTATTTTTAAATAAAGACCCTCTAGATGAGATATTGTATGAAATATATATATAGATGGATTTTCCAGATACTTCCTCGACCCAGGGTCGTTGTTGACTTGTCAAATTATTTAAAAAGTGCTCTCTACTTTGTTTGTGCAATGGTTGTAATATCGTAATTGTTAGAGATATTATCCCACATCGAGAATTGACAAACCTTACATATAACATATAAAGATCGTGTGTCACTCCCATTAACACCAATTGGCTTTAAGGTGTAACCTCACACTTTAAGAGTAATATTACACGAAGACTATTTTCTTATTTAGTAATGCGACACTCATTTTGGGACATACCAAAAAAGAAAACGCAACACTTTTAAGGGACAGAGGGAGTAAAAAGTTTCAGAATATGAAGTACTCCAAAGTCTGGTGGGAAGTAAACATATGTTCTTCTGTAAATAATTATCTTGTTCAGAATACATGCCACCTGCTTCTCTTCAATTGGTTTGTGGTTTTCTTTGATTTCTAAAATGAAATTTTAGTTCTTCAACTTAATCTTTTCAGGGTGTCATAAAATGATATTTTCCCATTCATTCTCCAGCTGCAACAAGATGTAAAAGAGTAATAACCTGCATCTAGATGATGGATACATGCTCCACAACTGATCTGCAAAAAATGATGTTTATTTCATGCAACAATTATTTAAAAATGTCTTAATCATAAATAAGTCAAAAGAGGAATCAGCTTTTCGGAAAGACAAATTCCTTTCGACCTGCACACGAAAAGACGTAACGATCTGGGCACTGCAACTTCAATTAGGGAGTTCGTATGCAGTACTACTTACGTTTTAAAATGAATGTTTATCTTTAATCTCTATTGTCTTAAAAAAAAAAAAAAACACATTCATTTTTGGGACCGAACAAAAGCAATTTTGTAAGTTTTTTGTGATCTAAGATACTCAAGAAGGGTCTTACCTGGCCATCTACTAATCAAATGCTGGAAATAAAAATCTGGAAATCCAAATAATATTTGTAGTATTCACTGAAATTATTATTCATTGATGGAATGATTGAAAAACCCACCATGGAAGATGAACTGAAACTTTGGCAAATTGTGAACCCAATGGTGGTTTCAAGGATCTTTAACACCATTGAGACAAGCCTTCGTTCCATGGTGAGCTATGTGGATGATGCAAAGACGTTGTGGGACGATTTGCGGGAGAGATTTTCGGTTGGAAACGGACCAAGGGTTCAACAATTGAACGCGGATCTAGCAAACTGCAAACAACAAAAAGGTGAAAGCGTGGCGACCTATTTTGGTCGTGTGAAGAAACTGTGGGACGATCTGAATGACTTTGACGCACTCCTGACTTGCTCATGTTCGGGGTGCAGGTGCAACATCAGTATGAAGCTAGTCCAACGACGTGAAGACGAGAGGATTTATCAATTCGTTATGGGTCTTGACACACCGAAGTTTGAGAACGTGAAGTCCTCCATACTGAACACATAACCCTTGCCTAATGTTAATAACGCATATTTCATGGTTGCACGAGAAGAAAGAGTTCGGGGCAGCATGCATGAAGATTATCCAGCACCTGCCAGCTTTGCTGTTCAGATAGTTGTGGAAACAAGTGTGCGTACAAATGATCGCACAACTGGTTCGAAAGGGGAAAGAAAGGAGGTTAGCAGTATTGTTTGTTCTTACTACAAGAAGAAGGGACATTATACAGATACATGCTACAGGCTGGTGGGGTATCCAGAATGGTGGGGAGAACTACGCTTGAGGATCACGAAGGGACGAGGCGGAGCCCAAACCACTTTGGCTACGGGAAGACACTAAAGCACATTCAATCCACGAGTCAACACGGTGCATACCAGCGGGGAGGGAGCTGCCGGAATGACAGATGATGATAGGGATGGCTTGCTGGGTTTCACGTCTGAACAATGGAATCACTTCAAGGAGTATGTGCAGACACATGTGTAGACAACTGATCGCATAACTGGTAGAATGAATGGTAAGACAAATAATGAGCCTTGGCTTGTCGATAGTGGAGCTAATCAACACATAACTGGCAACATTACTTTGGTGGAAAATGTGCGTCAGATTGAGGCTAACCACATAGGTTTGCCCAATGGAAGATACATGATCGCCACGAAAGAAGGAGATGTTTCCATCGGATCACATCTACGCTTGAGAAACGTTTTATATGCCCCCACATTCAACTGTAATCTTTTATCTGTCTCTCAATTACTTAATGATTTCAATCATGTAGTGCATTTTTCTGATAAATTGTGCGTTGTACAGGACCGAGCCACGAATATTTTGATTGGAACGAGTGAACAAGACGGGGGGTTATACTACTTGAGGGGATCATCATGGACGCAAGCTTGCAACATCAGAGAATCTGGAAGCTATCATTTGTGGGATCAACGACTTGGACATCCATCAAGTAAAGTGGTTGGTTTATTGCCTTTTATTAATCGTAGTAATATTAATAAAGACATTTGCGAAATTTACTGCCAAGTTAAATAAAGTAGAGACAAGTTTTTGCTTACTGACAATAACTCTATTGAAATTTTTGATTTAATTCATTGTGATATTTGGGGTGATTATCGAAAGCCTGCAATGTGTGGAGCCATTTATTTTTTGACCATTGTAGGCGATTGTTCTCGTGCCGTGTGGGTTGACTTGGTTAAATCCAAAAGCGATGTTTCTCAAATCTTGAAAAAAATTCTTGTCACGGTCGAACGGCAATTTAATAAATGTGTCAAGAAAATTAGGAGTGACAATGGGATATAATTTACTTGTTTAGAAAAATATTTTATTGAAAATGGCATTAAGCATCACAACACTTGCATTCGTACATCCCAATAAAATGGAAGGGTGGAGAGGAAGCATAGACATATCCTGAATGTGTCTTGTGCTTTAATGTTTCAAGCAAAATTACCAGTGAAATTTTGGAGAGAGTGTGTACTAGCAGCAGGGCACCTAATTAATCGTACCCCTTTGAAATTGTTGCATGGAAAAACCCCCTATGAAATCCTTTTTGGAAAACCCCTTCCTACAAACACATTAAGGTTTTGGGATCTCTGTATTATGTTCATTACTCTCGAAAAGATAATGATAAATTTGCTAGTCGAAGCAGACAATGTTTTTTTTTGTTATCCTTTTGGGAAGAAAGGTTGGTTAGTGTATGATCTTGATGAGCATAAAATGCTCATTTCTCGAGATGTTGTCTTTGTTGAAAAGGAGTTTCCCTTTGCTAGTGACTGGATTAATCCAGAAAAAGCCTATACGGATTCAGACATATTCCTGTGTGCACCTACAGATGAAGTTACTCGCTATCCTTTATCACACTTTGTTAGTTGCACTAACTTTTCTATGGCACATCGTTGTTTCTTGGCTGCTGTTGACCCAGGACATGAACTGAAGCATTTTGGAGAAGCAATTAAGTATCCTCGTTGGTGTGAGGCCATGAACAAAGAACTTGCTACTCTTGACCAGAATGGTACGTGGAAATTAGTAGATGTTCCCACTGACAAGAAGGTGATTGGCAACAAATGGGTTTATAAGATAAATTATAACGCGGATGGATCCGTTGAACGCTACGAAGCTCGCTTGGTCATATTGGGGAACTGCCAAGTTGAAGGTGTAGATTTCAAAGAAACTTTTGCACCAACAATCAAGATGGTCACTGCAGTTCGTGGGTGGGAACTTCATCAAATGGACATTCACAATGCGTTCTTTCATGGCGATCTTAGTGAAGATGTCTATATGAAGGTACCTTTGGGCCATCATGCTTCCTCTTCAGGAAAGGTGTGTAAACTCAAGAAGTCAGTATGGATTACGTCAAGCACCTCATTGTTGGTTTGCAAAGTTGTCAACTGCCTTGAGGAAATATGGCTACCGCCAATCATATTCAGATTATTCTCTCTTCTTTTACAACACTTCCGCTGCTGAGCTACACATTCTTGTGTGGATGATCTGGTCATTGGTGGTAATGATCATGATGTAATTCAACGCTTCAGGGCATATCTTAGTAAATGCTTTCACATGAAAGACTTGGGACGTCTTATGTATTTTTTGGGGCTTGAAGTTGCTACACATCCAGACGACATTTTTCTTTCTCAACTAAAATAAGCCCTTGATATTCTTTACGAGACAGGACTCCTTGGTGCTCATCCGGCACTTACGCCCATTGAACAAAACCACCGTTTGGCATTGACTGAAGACACGAATTTACGTGATCCTGAGCCTTATCGACGTCTTGTGGGACGTCTTATCTATTGCACCATTACACGCCCGGAGTTGTCCTATAGTGAGCATAATCTTGCACAATTTATGACCAAGCCCAAGATTGCTCATTGGGCTGCTGCTTTACGTGTGGTTCGTTATTTGAAAGCACATCCTGGACAAGGAATTCTCTTGCGAACATCCTTCAATTTAAGACTACGAGCCTACTGTGACTCGAATTGGGCAAGTTGTCCCATCACGCGACGTTCTCTCACAGCCTATTTTATTTTTCTTGGTGACTCATCGATCTCGTGGAAGACAAAGAAGTAAGGTACGATCTCTCGCTATTCGGCTGAGGTAGAATATCGATCTATGTCTAGTGCCACTTGAGAGCTCAAATGGTTACTACGTCTTATTCGGTCCTTCGGAATTAAACATGATACTCTGGTGCCCCTTCTCTGTGATAGTCAATCTGCTTTACATATGACTCAGAATCCAGTCCATCATTAATGCACGAAGCATATCGAAGTTGACTGTCATCTTGTGCATGGTGATGTTCAAACAGGTGTCCTCACAACTCGGTATATTCACACCTCCGCACAATTGGCTGGTGTGCTCACCAAGGCATTGGACAGTCGACAATTTCTCGATCTACTTGGCAAGTTGGGCGTTTGGGACTTAAATGCTCCAACTTGAGGGGGGGTGTTGAGATATTGACAAAGATATTTTGTCAATATCTTTTCCTTTTTCATATGATCATTGTTTACTTATTTAATATATGTAAGTTAGGTAGAATTCTTCTTCAAGTAGGAAAGTTCAATATATAGCATTAGTTATGGTAGAATCCTTCTGCGAGTAGGAAAGTCATGTATTGGTAGAATCCTTCTCCAAGTAGGAAAGTTGTGTGTATATATAGGGATGTAATCAATTGTATTTTTCAAGGAAAGTAAATATTATTTTCTCCTTCACACAAATTCGGTTCTTAACTGGTCCTAAAGGAATTAAACGAATTTCAAACTCTTGTACCCTAGAATATTACAACTAACAAACTACGAATCAAAAATTAGTAAAATATTATGAATTCAAATACAACTCCATTAAACAGTGTAATTAGGGTTTGAGAAGGTTACCAGAATGGCGATATAAACTGCTAACACTTTCTGGTCTTCGGAGATCGATTTTACTACTGAATTGGATCGCCGACAGTGATATTTGATATGATTACTTAAAATTTATCAATCTAATGAGTTCGGACGGAAACACTATAACAACCAAACACCTAAATGGGGGAATCAATTGAATTGTAAATGGAGATTGACCATAACAAGGTACGAAGAACACCTAATTAAGCTAATAATCTACTCGTAAAATACGCTACTCCTAACAAAGAAGAAACGCAAACAATACTGATCAATCCATACCCCTCCAAAGGCTCCAGGTACTTGCTGCGCCACCAACAACCATCCAATGGAAACAAGCCTTGACCAATCACAATGCAACAAGTGTTGAGTGAATATTGAGCACGTGCCATTCACGTGTTTAATTGTTATTCCCTCGTTACCACCACTAATTCTCCAATTACTAAACTGCCTCTCGTTGCCCATATAGTCGTTACAACTCCATTCCCCTTAAGAATTGACTTGTCCTTAAGACAGGAAGTTAGGAAATTATTCATCAATTAGAGCAGCATCTTCCCAACTAGTATCTTCCTTGACTGAATTCGACCAATGAACTAGTATCTGAGGAACAAGCTTATTGCCCCTTTTTACCATTCTCCGATCTAATATAGCTACAGGATGTAACTGAATTTGACCATCACTCCCAACAAAAGGTAATGCAGTAGAGACCACTGCTTTAGACCCAATTTTTTTCTTCAGTAGTGATACATGAAAAACAAGATAAATCAATAAGCCAACTAGTAATTTCAATCTTTATGGAACCTTCCCAATCCTCTCAAAAATTAAGAATGGACCAAAGTATTTGGAAGCCAGTTTTTGATTGGCTCCGAGTTGAACTTAATGTTGTCTATAGGGATTCAGCTTGAGATAGACCCAATCTCCTTCTGCAAATTCCCTCCCTGTTCTGTTCTTGTCAGCATATAAGTATCTATTCTGTTCAACCTCTATGTTTTGTTTTAAGAGAGCATCCAAGGTTTGCCTTTCCTTAGAAAACTCACCAACAACAGTAATGGTAGTGTCTTCATGATAAGGTATCAATCCCATCCTTGGTTCATGTCCATACAAGACCTTAAAGTGAGCTCGATATACCACCATTCAACTAATGACAACCATTTGGTCCACATCTTGGGTTTGTGTCAAGACATAACTCTAAGATTAGCTTCAAGGCACCTATTAAGACTCTCAGTTTGACCATCACTTTGAGGGTGGTAGGCAGTGCTTTGATTGGGCTTAGTACCCATTTTCTTGAATAACTCTTGCCAAAATGCACTCATGAATAGCCTATCCCTTTCACTAGCAATTGACCTAGGCAGACCATGCAGCTTGTAAATGTTTCTCATGAATGTATCAGCCAACTCAATAGTATTGACGGGATGCTACAAGGAAATGAAGTGTCCATACTCATGAACATCCTTTCCCTCTGATTTGGGTAATCCTTCCACAAAATCCATAGAGATGTCAATCCATGCTTCTTCAGGAATTGGTAAAGGTTGTAATAGCCCTGAAAAAGGAATGATTTCCCCTTTATTCCTTTGACGATTCTCACACTCTTGGACAAACTCTTGTATATTCTTCTTTAAACAAGGGCAATAGAAAAACTGTATAATTCTGTTTTAAGTACCATCCCAACCAGAGTGACCTCTATAACAAGTAACATGCAATTCCTCTAGTAACCTCCCCCGTAGTCCTTTTCCTTGACCAACATACAATTTTCCATCCTTCTTAATCAGCCCTTATGAATAACTCCATTCTTGTGTATTGGCTCCATGATTAGCCAGCTCAATGTACCCCAATACTTTTTCATCACCTTCATAGCTATCAATTATTTCATTCACCCAAGTTGGAACTGATATAGAGATGGTCTTTAATTGCCCTCCCTCTCTCTTAACTCTAGATAGGGCATCATCAACCCTATTTTCATTTCCCTTCTTATAAATAATCTCATAGTCCAACCCCATTAACTTTGTTATCCATTGCTGCAGCATTAAGGTGGTTTACTTCTGTTCCATGAAGTATTTTAAACTCTGTTGGTCAGTTCTAATTATGAAATGTTTTTTCTTGAATGTAGGGCCTCCACTTAATTATTGCCATAGCTATAACAAGTAACTCCTTTTCATAAGTAGAAAATGATTGATTCCTCAAACTCAACCCTTGACTGAGATAAGCTATTGACCTCCCCTTTTGCATTAACACAGTCCCAATACCCTTACTGCTTGCATCAGTATCTATAATGAATTGTTCTTCAAAGTCATGCATGACCAGCACTGGAGTAGTACTCATGGCCACTTTTAAATCTTCAAAAGCCTTTTGAGCCTCCATCCCCCAAGCAAACCCATTCTTCCTTAGCAAGGCTGTCAAGGGTTTACTTATCATATCATACCCTTGCTCAAACCTTCTATCATAACCTGTCAATAAAAAAAAGCTAAGTTGTGTTATATAAGTAGGAACAGGCCACTCCACCATAGCCTTGACCTTGTTTAGATCAGCAGACACCCCTTCTTCTGAAATGGCATATCCCAGATACTCCGAACTGCTTTGAGCAAATGAACATTTGCTCAATTTGGTAAACAAGCTGTGCTTAACCATCATTACCAGCACTTATTACAAGTGACCAATGTGCTCTTATAAGGTATTAATGTATACTAATATATCATCAAAGTAAACAAGTACACTCTTCCTCATTAATGGTTCACAAACTTCATTCATAAGTGCTTGGAATGAAGCTGGAGCATTTGTAAGACCAAAGGGCATTACCTTGAATTCAAAATGGCCATGTTGAGTTCTGAATGTTGTCTTGTATATGACTTCATGTGCTACATTTATCTGATGGTATCCAGATCTAAGATCCAATTTGGAAAATCACCTAGCACCATGCAGTTCATCCAGTAATTCTTCAATGAGGGGAATGGGAAATTTATTCTTGATTGTCATATCATTGAGCCTTCTGTAATCCACACACAATCTCCATGTTCCATCCTTTTTCAGAACCAATAACACTGGAGAGGCAAAAGGGCTACTGCTATGTTGTATAAGCCTACTGTCCAATATCTCTTTCACTTGCCTCTTAATCTTTGCCTTCTGAAAATGGGGAGCTATGTATGGTCTTTGACTGATTGGATTGCTCCCTTCTTTTAAAACAATCCTATGGTCATGCCTTCTTTGTGGTGGCAATCCCACAGGTTGTCCAAACATAACCTTATAATCACTTGGCAACCCTTCCACTCTAAGATCATGAGCAGTGTCACTACAACTTCCATTCATATAAAATAAGTAGCCTAAAATGCCTTTCTTGGTCTTCCTAATCAGTTTACTTAATCCCTTGCCACTGATCAATTTAAGTGACCCTTCTTACTCAGTACCCTTCAGTGTAATCTTCTTCTTTCCCAAATACAAAGAGACTTCCATTCTATTATAGTCTAATGTAATTGGACTATGAGTCTTCAGCCATGCCACTCCCAATATAATATCACAACCCCCTAAGGGAAACACCCACAAATCTGCATTAATAGTATACCCTTGCATCTCCCATGTAAAATCAGTACAAAGGGCATCACTGGTGAGTCTGTTTCTATCTGCTATTGTGACATTCAATGGCAAGGTTTGTATGGCTATGCTTCCCAACAGTGCTGATGTATCAGAGTTAATGAAGCTATGTGTAGCCCCACCATCTATTAGGATAGTGATTTGCCTCTTCTTAACTTTACCCTGAGTTTAATGGTGACATGGGAAGAAACCCCATTTAGAGTCATCACAGAAATAAGTGCATCCTCCTCTTTACCATCTTTATCAACCTCCTCCTGAGTATTGATATCGAACAATTCCTCTTGGATAATTTCTTCCTCCTCCCCATACAGTGCATACGAATTGGTTTTGCAAATATGGTCCCTATTATATATCTCATCACAATGGATCATAATCATTTACCTCTCATGTCATTTATCTCCCCAGTTTTCAAGGTTTTCTTTACTGTATTCATGTTGCTGGGTTTATTAACTGACTTATTGTAAGAATAAAAGTTTGAATTGGTGTTGGAATAAGAGCGAGTAGGTGATTTGATGTATGGGTTGGTTTGGTGAAGCTGGTTTGCTTGCTTGGGGTAAAATAAGGTTTAAATTTGGTAGGGAAATGCTAGTTGATCTTAGCTTGCCTAGCCAATTCCATTGCCTCCTCTACAGATTGTGGTTTAGACATTTTTACAAGTCCCTTAATATCTCCCTTTAGGACACTAAGGAAACTGGAAAGGAAATGAGCATCATTGAACCCTTCTTGGCCCTAGTTAATCTTGGCTTTTAGTTCTTCATACTCATCCACATATACATCCACTGTAGTCAATTGTTCCACTTTGTTAAATTCTTCTTGAGAGTTCCTGTGTTCCTTAATTGCAAATTTGCAAATAAAATCATGAAAAAGCCCTCCATGGAATAAATCCTTTACCCACATGATAAAACTGGTACCAGCGGCTTGCCCGCCCTTCAAAGTAGGTAGATGCATACCTAGCTTTTCTCAGTTCATCCATTGGATTAAAATCAAAGTAATGATCAGCTTTAATAACCCATCTTCTAGCATCATCTCCATTAAACCTTGTAAAGTCCATCTTAGAAGGTTTAGCATGACATGGTCCATTCCAGTTAGGGGGATTTTGGTTAGGGGATACATATATGGATTTGCAAATTGGAAATTAGGTTGTTGCATATTTTTGACATAAGGATAAGTGTTGTGTGCAAACTGGGCTTGATTATTCATCAGATTGACTAAGGGAAAGACAATTTGGGCACTAGTGGGGCCTTGTGAGTGATTCGTAGATGTGGATAGTGGAGGAATGGGGTTATGAATTAGATTTTGATTATGTATACTGTAATACCTCCCATCAACTTCAAATCGTACTTCATAAACCTTGTTAGAGCAACCCTCCATCTAAGATCCATTGCTTGCCCCTTGACCTTTACCAGCATCGGCCTTGTCTTGCCCATTCCTTAGCCCTATGTTCTCCATCATATCCCCCACTTCCCTTAACACCAGATCAATTACCTCTATGCGTTTCTCAGTGACCTCCAATCGTTGATCTGTCTTCTCAGTCCCTCTGTAAATAAGCTCACTCAAGCCATCCATTATCTTGTCTTGACCTTCTAGCATCATTTCCAATTCCTTCCATCTCGTACTGTCCGACATAATAAACAAGGGCAGAGCAGAAGCAGCCTGTGGAGAACTGCTCTGATACCAATTTGTAATAGCTAAACACTCAAATGGGGATAAAACAGGAATCAATTGAATTGCCAATGGAAATTGACCGTAACATTGTACGAATAACACCTACTCGTAAATTATGCTACTCCTAACAAATAAGAAACGAAAACCATACTGATCAATTTAAACCCCCTCCAAAGGCTTCAGGTGCATGTATATTCCCTTCACTACGCCACCAACAACCAACTAACTGAAACAAGCCTTGACAAATCACAATGCAACAAGTGTTGAGTGAATATTGTGCACATGCCATTCACGTGTTTAATTGTTATTCCCTCATTACCCCCACTAATTGATTGTTCAATTACTAAATTGACCCTCGTTGCCCATATAGCCTTTACAAATACCTTTGATTCCCCCAATGCAACTTTACTTAGTACCAACATGTTGATTCACAATCACAATCACAATCACAATCATTGAGTAAGCATTCTGCTCCTCTTCTTTTGCATTGTCATGGGACCTCATGGCAATTTTACTCCATGTTCAAGACAAAAAAATGGGTGCATGGATTTGCGCCTGGGATAATGCATGATACTAATTCCTTCTGTCCCAAATAACTGTCATTTTTGAATTTTATACAGATTTAAAAAAAACAATTATTATTCAAAATTAATGACAAAAAAATAATTATAAACATAACTTATTCAATATACTATACCTTCGATTTCAATTATAGATGTATATTATCTAGTGATAGCATAATGTAATGTACATTCAAATCGTGTTACAAATATGCAACAAGTTGCATTATTTGACTCAAAATTAGAAACTAAAGTGCATGCAAACAGTACATAAATTGTATTATATGTAACGAATTGATAAAGTACATTACATTAAAATGTCACTAGATAGTACATTTCATTAATTGTAAAAAAATGAAAATATGTTGCATATTTTGGTCATTCATCCCCCTTATTTATTGTTTCTTTCTCTTACATTATTTCACACAATAAATCAATTATTAAAGGGTTAACTATAAAATACTCCCTATGTTCTATTCGAAAATGCACAAAATTGATTTAGCACAAAAATTAATATTGAAATAAGTGTCGTGAGTATTAAAAAGAGGCATTTACCAAATAATCCCTCTAAAGAAACAATACTACTTTTTAGGACAATTTCTAATTTGCTTAACCATTTAGTCCCTAACTTAATAACTATACCCTCCAAACATTTTACTAAGTTCACCATCCTATCATTTCACTAAGTCCACTCCCTTTAACATTTTAATTTCTCTCAAACCACCCTCACCTTAGGTCACCCCCTCCCCATCTTCTCCGGTCAACACTTTCGGCAACCATCAACTCCGGCGACCAACTCCGGCAACTTTTTTCGGCGACTTTTTCCGGTGACTTTTTCCGAAAACTTTTTCGGTGACTTTTTCCGGCGACTTTTTTTTTTTAAATACGCCGACGACCTCTCCGGCGACTAAACAACTGAGAACTTAACTTATCAGTAAGTTCTCAGTTGTCAACTAAACTACTAAGAACACAAATAATTCCGGCGACTATCAACTCCGGCGACCACCAACTCTGGCGACCTCTCCGACGAACAAACAACTGAGAACTTAACTTATCAGTAAGTTCTTAGTTGTCAACTAAACTACTAAGAACTCAAATAACTCCGACGACTATCAACTCCGGTGACCTCTCCGGCGACCAAACAACTGAGAACTTAACTTATCAGTAAGTTCTCAGTTGTCAACTAAACTACTAAGAACACAAATAACTCCGGCGACTACCAACTCCGGCGACCAAACAACTGAGAACTTAACTTATCAGTAAGTTCTCAGTTGTCAACTAAACTACTAAGAACACAAATAACTCAGGCGACTACCAACTCCGGCGACCAAACAACTGAGAACTTAACTTAACAGTAAGTTCTCAGTTGTCAACTAAACTACTAAAAACACAATTAAATCCGGCGACTACCAACTCCGGCGATCACCAACTCCGGCGACCTCTCCGGCGATCAAACAACTGAGAACTTAACTTATCAGTAAGTTCTCAGCTGTCAACTAAACTACTAAGAACACAATTAACTCCAGTGACCTCTCCGGAGACCAAACAATTGAGAACTTAACATATCAGTAAGTTCTCAGTCATCAACTAAACTACTAATAACACGATTAACTCCGGCGACCAAAGAACAGAGTAAGTTCTCAGTTGTCAACTAAACTACTAAGAACACGATCAACTCCGGCGACCTCCACGACGATTACCAACTCCGGGGATCTCTCAGACGATAAAAAAACTGAGAACTTAACTTATTAGTAAGTTCTCAGTTGTCAACTAAACTACTAAGAACACGATCAACTCCGGCGACCTCTCCGGCGACCAAACAACTGAGAACTTAACTTATTAGTAAGTTCTCAGTTGTCAACTAAATTAATTTTAACTAATAATAATAATAATAATAATAATAATAATAATAATAATAATAATAATATATATATATATATATATATATATATATATATATATATAATAATATATATATATATATAACTATCTAATATCCTTAAAATTTTAAGAAACTTTCCTTCAAAAAAAATTTTTTAAGAAATTTTTTAATGATGTTATAATGGTATATTAATAATAAATTTTATAATTTTGTTCACTTATTAATTTTTTATATATTATTTGTCAAAAAAAAAATGATAACCAATCACTAATTAATATAAATGACAATGTTATTTTCATATTTTCAAGGTACTAGTTTGTACTAATTTTATCTTATAAATAATGTTCAGATTTGCTATTGAGGGTAAAATTAATGAAAAAAAAAATGTCGCACTTTTTTATATTACTACAAAGGAACTTTGAACATTAATTTTATGTTAATTTATAGAAAAATTGCAAAAAATAAAAAACTCTAAACTCTTTTGTGGGTTTAATCACTCATTTGAATATTTTTTTTGCATCCAACACATCCAATTATTTTTTTGCGTTCATGTTCACTCTCATTAACATCATCTATTTTTTTCCATTATCTTATCATGTGTATTACATGTGATAAAGTTTGTAATGGTAAAAGAGTCCAATTGTGTCCCAGAACATTCAAAGTTCTATTCAATATCCATAAATAGAAGGGGTCCAAGTGAAAATAAACAAACTTTTGACATCATTACTTTCTCTTTTGTTCTTGTTTATCACTTTTCTTTCTTTTCTCTCTCTCTGGAAACTCACCCCTCTCTCTCTCTCTCTCTCTCTCTCTTAGAAAACAACACCAAATGGGTTCAATTTTTTTTTTCTTTTGATTTTGTATTCATTGAATACCAAACTTACGATATGTATGGATTTAAAAAATAAAAAATCAAAGAGAAATGGAAGACTTAAAACTCAAATAACTGGTTGCTTCTTCAAAGGCCAGAACAAGAAATCGCAAGAGGTTCCGAATAAAAACAATTCAACTGGTTGTATTCATTGGATCCGGATAGATCTGTGATGGCGGCGGAGTCGTAATAAAGAGTTGCAGCGGCGATCGGCGAAGGAGGTGCTCGAGGATTGCTCGTCGGAGAAATAAGAGGGTATCTGCGTGAGAGATGCTGAAGTTTGGGGAGGGGTTTGCCGGAGTTGGAGGAGGGTGACCGAAGAGTTGGAGTAGACAGAGAGAGAGTTCGCCGCAGTTCGCCGGACGTGGGAACACTTTCAATCTCTAGAAATGGTCGTTGATTCAGTTCTGTCTTCTCCGTAGGACCTCCGGCGTTCGCCAGAGGGCTATTCGATGGAGAGAGGGGTTGTTGGACGACCAGAGGTGGGGGAAGGCGTGACCGGAGGTGGGGAGGAAGACGCCGCCGGAGTTAGGGAGAAGCAGATGGGTGGTGACGGGAGAGAGGGAGTAGAGAGAGAAAGTGTGTGTGAGAGAGAATGTGTGTGTGTGTGAGTATGGGATTCGCCGGAGTTGAGGGGACGGTCGCCGGAGTTGAGGGATAGGCGCCGAAAGTTGTGGAGGGGAGGGGTGGTGACGGGAGAGAGGGAGTAGAGAGAGAAAGTGTGTGTGCGTGTGTGAGAGAGAGTGTGTGTGTGTGTTTTTGTGATAGGGTGGGTGGGTGGGTGGGCGGGGAGGGGATATAATTATATCATTTAAATTAAGTGAGGGATTATATGATAGGACAAAATATTTTTTAGGATTAGAAAGTAGATTAAGAAATAGGTTGTCTTAGGATGTACAAATTAGATATTATTGAGGGACTATGGCGTAATTTTCTCTATTAAAATGAGGTAGGAGAGAAGGTGGGTTATGAAATAGTAATTGATAGTTATTGTGAGTATAACAATTGATTCTCTTAAATAAAAAAGTATAAAATGTTTTCATTTTAGGAGTGTGCATTTTTAAATGGGACATTGAAAATAGAAATTTATGTTTTTTTGGGTGGGACGGAGGTAGGGCCTAATGTCCACTGAGAGATATCAATTTGGGATCTAACTTTTCAATTTTATCAATTTAGGGTCTAACGTGACACTTTTTGCACAATTTACGTCTTTTTTTTTTTTTACGAAAGTCATTAGAAAATTTGGTTAAGTAACATGTGCCTTATACGTGATAGGCATATTGGATTAGTTTGAAATGAGTATTATTTTTTAAGGGATTAGATGCAAATATATAAACATAAAGGTGATAAAATAAAAATTACTTTTTTGTCAAATATAAAATAATCAAACTTTAAAACAGAATATATTAAAACTTTATTTTTTTTATTTATAATCATAAATAAATAATTCTTTATTAGTTATACTATAATAATGTTAGAGAATAATTTACTTTATTTATTATTATTTCCTTCGTTCCGAAATAAATGTCGCATTTTTTTAATTGTAATATTTATTTTAGGATGAATAAAAGAAGAAAGTGCGACAATTATTATGACGTGAATGAAGTATACTAATAATATTACTTGTTTTGAACAGAGGCTTAAAAAATATTATATAAATAATTACTCTTATAAAGAGGTAATTATTTATTTTTTACCCGGTTAATTAAGCCATCACCTACTCTTTCTTGTATCCTCTGACTACTCCAAACTCTAGTCATTCTTGCCGGTGTCGTTGTTATTTCTTTTGTGTTGCCTGAAGCATATGAAGATATCTATTATTATGATCTCGTTCGTAAATGAGTTATTTGACAATGACTCCGTTGAAGATACTGCAAAGCCTAGTGAAGTCCCTCCGATTGTCTTAACCGTTGTTGGTGTAACGACCCCAAATTTCCACAACAATAATAATACTTAATTAATAATAAAATAACCTCCAACGGCTATTAAAATCATAATTCAAACACTAACTACAATTTTAAATAACTCAAATGCTGAAAAATGGTAACAATTTCAACGGCTAGTACAATCCACTAGCTCAACAAAATCCTTAAAGTCTTACAATCTCTCAAATAACTGCAATAACTAACTAAAGAGTCTAAAAATGAAATAAGCTAAAAACGATCCTTGAACTCCTTATGAAGTGCTCCCGAACCGTTTCACATCCTCCCTATATGAAATCTGGAAGAAAAAGAGTATGAAAGGGTGAGCGAACAATGCCCAGTAAGTTCATATACAACCCCTCCGGTTACTAAGGAGGAGTTGACCTGAAGGAATATCAAACGATACAATTTTCAAATAACAATCGAAGACATAACGAAGTTCAAATTCGAAATCATTATTTAACAAATTCTCAAATCACATGTCTTTCAAAATCTCAATGGTTTCACAAACTGAGTTAACAAATATTTTAGAGTTCCAAATGATGACGAAATCGATTCAAATTGACTCGAATGATTTACTTATTTAAAACTGTCCCATACCAGCCTTAACTAACTAAACCACTCACAGATTTTTAGAAATTTCAAAGGACTGATAAGCTGAACAAAGTTGACTCGAATGATCTAATCATCTACAACTGTCCCATACCAGCTGTAGATAATCAAATCATTCACAGACATCATGATCACATAAGTGGTCCACTGACCTTATTGAACCAAAATCCCATAAAGGGAACAAAAGCCCACAAGGAGCACTAAGGTTGACTCCGCAGAGTCCTAAACAGTGTATCCAGAACACTCCACCAATCCTACATTGAAGCGGTGAACTAAGTTTGCCCGAAGGCCAAATATCAAATATACCCCGCCGAAGCAGGTTGTCTAACTTAGTGATCATTAATGGAACAAAAATCACATCATATAAAAACTCATTTTTTATACAGAATACGAACTTCCACAATAACAACAAAATTCTGTATTTACGAAAACAAAAGGACGATATAGCAAACGAATAACAAAAGATTAGCAAATAACGGTAAACGAGGGAGTCAAAACAAATACTGACGCGAGGTCAGCTTTTACGTATCAAAAGAACGTACATCTCCAAGAAATATGCGGAAGCCTAAACAATGAAACGGAGCGGAATCAATTAACTTAAAGATGTATAATCCCTTACCTCGATTGTTTGTACTCGAACAATTGCTAACTCCGATCGGATCTACACAAATAAATAATATCCGTTAAGTACGAATTAACTACTTAATACTCCGTCTCAACATAACTTTATTTTACTTCACTAACTTATGAGTTAATTCTATTTAATTCCGTCTCAAGTTGCTTTCCACTTCTAGAGTTTTCCAAAATACCCTTCACATAACTACCAAAACACCTCTAGGGTTTACCCAACTACCCTTAGGTTTCTAACATTTTTATTCCCCTTTTTTAAATAATTTCCTAAAGGTCTTTTGACTTTTCATTACTCTCAAAAAGGTCCCTTTAAATTTTCTTATTCCTAGAAAAGTCCCTTTAGTTTCATAATTGCAAAAAGGTCCTTTAACTTTCTAAAATTATAAAGAAGTCCTTTGACTTTCAGAATTTTGCAAAACAGTCACTCAACTTTCAAAGATTACAAAACAGTCCCTCATCTTTCAGAAATGACAGAACAGTCCCCTAACTTTCAGGATTTACAAAACAGCTCCTAATTTCCAGATTTTCAGTTTGGGTCACTAGGGTTTTGAAAACTGATTTTCAGCTTTTAATCTTGGTTAGATTTCTAACCAAAAACACTTTTATTCAAAATCAAAACCTTTTTGATATCAAATATTTTACCCAAATCAATTTGTAAAATAATTTTACACCAAAAATTATTTACACAAAACACACACACACACGGTACACACATACAAAACACACAAAAATATTTATTTTTCTTTAAATCTTTCTTGGTATGAACAATCCTAGATTAACCTCCATTAATTCATACACAATCCTATTTCAATAATCTTTTATAGGATTTATATTTTCCATCACATAATATATTCATAATAAAAACCCCAATCTAATCTCAAGTGTTTCTAGGATTTTCTAGACTTTAAATTTAAGAACAATAATTATTAAACGAAACGAATACAAACCTTATACCAATTGTTCTTTCTCTTTTCCTCTTACACACACAGCAATTCTCTTCCTTTTCTTTTCCAAGTTGGATGGCATTTTTTTTCCTTCTTCATCACTCACGGTTGACTCCCTCTCTCACGGCAGAATAGTACCGCCTCCTCTCTCTTTATTTCTTTCTTTTTGTAAAAATAAACTAACCCTAGATATTAAAAGAATATATTTATAATATGGATTTTCCATCCTAGGTCAATTAATTTCTCTTAGCCCATTAGGTAGTTTTGCCCAATAATAACTAAAGCCCAAACACAATTCAATTTTTTTTTATTAAAAAGATAATTCAAATAATTTAATTTAAGGAAATAATTTAATTATTAAAACAATTTATTAAAAATGAGTATTTAAAAAAAAGTTTTACTAAATCTAAGCCCAATATCAAAGTCCAACTCATCTAAATAATTTAACCCACATAATATAATTCCTAGGACTTCAATATAATTATTAGTCCCTCTAAAAGCCTAATTGAAAATTTAACAATTTATCAAATAATCCTCGAAAATTTTTGGGTTATTACATTTTTATCCCCTTAAAAGAAGTTTAGTCCTCTAAACTTTCATAATTCGATGTAGCAACTAATCTTATCATATCAATCTACACTAAATACTCCAAGAATAATACTGAGGACAAACCTAAGGCTCAAATCAAACTTATCCTTACACATTCTAAACTCCCAAGGATCTAAAGGCTCAAATCAAACTTATCCTCATACATTCTATCTCCCAAGGATCTAAAAGCTCAAATAAAACTTATCCTCATACATCCTAAACTCCCAAAGATCTAAAGCCAAAACTTTGATACCAACTGTAACGACCCCAAATTTCCACAACAATAATAATACTTAATTGATAATAAAATAACCTCCAACGGCTACTAAAACCATAATTCAAACACTAACCACAATTTTAAATAACTCAAATGCTGAAAAACGGTAACAATTTCAACGGCTATTACAATCCACTAGCTCAACAAAATCCTTAAAGTCTTACAATCTCTCAAATAACTGCAATAACTAACTAAAGAGTCTAAAAATAAAATAAGCTAAAAACGATCCTTGAACTCCTTATGAAGTGCTCCCGAACCGTTTCACATCCTCCCTATATGAAATCTGGAAGAAAAAGAGTATGAAAGGGTGAGCGAACAATACCCAGTAAATTCATATACAACCCCTCCGGTTACTAAGGAGGAGTTGACCTGAAGGAATATCAAACGATACAATTTTCAAATAACAATCGAAGACATAACGAAGTACAAATTCGAAATCATTATTTAACAAATTCTCAAATCACATGTCTTTCAAAATCTCAATGATTTCACAAACTGAGTTAACAAATATTTTGGAGTTCCAAATGATGACGAAATCGATTCAAATTGACTCGAATGGTTTACTTATTTAAAACTGTCCCATACCAGCCTTAACTAACTAAACCACTCACAGATTTTTAGAAATTTCAAAGGACTGATAAGCTGAACAAAGTTGACTCGAATGATCTAATCATCTACAACTGTCCCATACCAGCTGTAGATAATCAAATCATTCACAGACATCATGATCACATAAGTGATCCACTGACCTTATTAAATCAAAATCCCATAAAGGGAACAAAAGCTCACAAGGAGCACTAAGGTTGACTCCGCAGAGTCCTAAACAGTGTATCCAGAACACTCCACCACTCCTACATTGAAGCGGTGAACTAAGTTTGCCCGAAGGCCAAATATCAAATATACCCCGCCGAAGCAGGTTGTCTAACTTAGTGATCATTAATGGAACAAAAATCACATCATATAAAAACTCATTTTTTATACAGAATACGAACTTCCACAATAACAACAAAATTCTGTATTTACGAAAACAAAAGGACGATATAGCAAACGAATAACAAAAGATTAGCAAATAACGGTAAACGAGGGAGTCAAAACAAATACTGACGCGAGGTCAGCTTTTACGTATCAAAAGAACGTACATCTCCAAGAAATATGCGGAAGCCTAAACAATGAAACGGAGCGGAATCAATTAACTTAAAGATGTATAATCCCTTACCTCGATTGTTTGTACTCGAACAATTGCTAACTCCGATCGGATCTACACAAATAAATAATATCCGTTAAGTACGAATTAACTACTTAATACTCCGTCTCAACTTAACTTTATTTTACTTCACTAACTTATGAGTTAATTCTATTTAATTCCATCTCAAGTTGCTTTCTACTTCTAGAGTTTTTCGAAATACCCTTCACATAACTACCAAAACACCTCTAGGGTTTACCCAACTACCCTTAGGTTTCTAACATTTTTATTCCCCTTTTTTAAATAATTTCCTAAAGGTCTTTTGACTTTTCATTACTCTCAAAAAGGTCCCTTTAAGTTTTCTTATTCCTAGAAAAGTCCCTTTAGTTTCATAATTGCAAAAAGGTCCTTTAACTTTCTAAAATTATAAAGAAGTCCTTTGACTTTCAGAATTTTACAAAACAGTCACTCAACTTTCAAAGATTACAAAACAGTCCCTCATCTTTCAAAAATGACAGAACAGTCCCCTAACTTTCAGGATTTACAAAACAGCCCCTAATTTCCAGATTTTCAGTTTGGGTCACTAGGGTTTTGAAAACTGATTTTCAGCTTTTAATCTTGGTTAGATTTCTAACCAAAAACACTTTTATTCAAAATCAAAACCTTTTTGATACCAAATATTTTACCCAAATCAATTTGTAAAACAATTTTACACCAAAAATTATTTACACAAAACACACACACACACACATCACACACATACAAAACACATAAAAATATTTATTTTTCTTTAAATCTTTCTTGGTATGAACAATCCTAGATTAACCTCCATTAATTCATACACAATCCTATTTCAATAATCTTTTATAGGATTTATATTTTCCATCACATAATATATTCATAATAAAAATCCCAATCTAATCTCAAGTGTTTCTAGGATTTTCTAGACTTTAAATTTAAGAACAATAATTATTGAACGAAACGAATACAAACCTTATACCAATTGTTCTTTCTCTTTTCCTCTTACACACACAGCAATTCTCTTCCTTTTCTTTTTCAAGTTGGATGGCATTTTTTTTCCTTCTTCATCACTCACGGTTGACTCCCTCTCTCACGGCAGAATAGTACCGCCTCCTCTCTCTTTATTTCTTTCTTTTTGTAAAAATAAACTAACCCTAGATATTAAAAGAATATATTTATAATATGGATTTTCCATCCTAGGTCAATTAATTTCTCTTAGCCCATTAGGTAGTTTAGCCCAATAATAACTAAAGCCCAAACACAATTCAATTTTTTTTTATTAAAAAGATAATTCAAATAATTTAATTTAAGGAAATAATTTAATTATTAGAAAAATTTATTAAAAATGAGTATTTAAAAAAAAGTTTTACTAAATCTAAGCCCAATACCAAAGTCCAACTCATCTAAATAATTTAACCCACATAATATAATTCCTAGGACTTCAATATAATTATTAGTCCCTCTAAAAGCCTAATTGAAAATTTAACAATTTATCAAATAATTCTCGAAAATTTTTGGGTTATTACAGTTGGAGTTCCAGTTTCTTACTCCCCGGTCTCTATCCGTGAAGCCTTCCCCAATCTGGCCCTTCAACTGTTAGCCTCAAAAATATGAAGTCTGTTTAGGCTCAAATTATAGGTGATGAACCATTTTTAACCGGTGAAGGCAACAAAAAGTCTGACCTGGACCCCTTGAATTACGCTCCTGCTGAAATTGTTGACCGGTTCATCATCTGCCGGTCAGGAACCCATATTGAATCACAATGATACAATTTGAAGCCATGGAAGCTATTTTTCTACGGAAGGAATTTGATTGGTGTAAATTTATCTTCAATGTCATAGTGATGGCTTTCAAGAAGTTTAGAAAGGAGAAGCCTCTAGCTCTTGCCAACAAGGCCAAACCTTTTCACTATCTTCTTATCAGCAGCAGAGTACTGAGAAGGAATAAAGAGATTGTAGTTGCTTCTACAGGTCAGCCCAAGTATTCTCAAACATGGGTTAAATCTTTTGATAAGTCTGACTGGAGTAGAATAATTGATCAGTCGGCCAAGGAGAAGGAAGCTACTGAAACCTCAATCGGTCCCGTCTCAACTGATCCTGCCTCAACCGAAACCCTACCAATTAAGAAAAAGAAAAGACCAATCAGGCCTAAAGTTAAGAAATCGGTTATGCCTGGGTTCTCTCAACAGGTTACCACTCTGCCGGTCAAGAGGAAGGCAAGCGATACCGATGCTCCCACTCCATAAGTTACAACCTCTCCACCGGTTAGGACAAGAAAAGTAGCCAGGAAGCAAGCTACACAACCACAGACAACCCCAACTCCCTCTAAAAAATCTCAACCTACTACATCCTCCATGCCTCCACCTAAACCAAAATCCAAACCTCTCCCTAAAACTCCTGCCCAAATAGCCAAGGAAAATGCTGAGAGAAGAAAGCAAATAGAGGCAGATATATCAAACTTTGTGCCCTTCATCCCTAAAAGGTTATTCTCTCACGATTTCCTTACCGGTGAAGCCGATGCATCTACAACCGGTTACCCCTCAGATCCATCGGTTAGAAAATGCTGACCGATCAGAAACCCAACCTTCCATATCTTCTACAACAATCCCTAGGCTATTCAGAACAAAGTCATTCCTTCAGCCGACTAGGTATTTCCCATTGATCATCTCACTCCCTTTCTCAGAAGACTGCTAGAATTTCATGAGCTCTCAAAGCTGTTAGTTCCTCTCGGTGATGCTTGAAACTATGTTGATTATGAGAAAACTCATGAGGAGAAAGGCATCTACTTCAGCAAATATTTCCAACTTAATGAGTTTGACTATTTTCTTTCAAAGCTAGACCTATTCAAGCTCTACAACTGATTTTTAATTTGCTTCTCAATTTTGTGGAATGCCATCTTTCTTGCACAAGATCGGTTGCGTCAGGACATGATGATACATGTTGTGCGGACAGACTTTGCTATGCTATATAATGTCTGGCACAATCTTTAGGAGTCAGACCCTTATCAAATGTGTAGACCTGAAAATTCTAACGATCTACTACCATACTTTGACACTGAGCCTGTGTTACTTGGTCCACGAAGAAACCAGTTGATCCAAAATGTCATGGACCTTCTAGAGAATATGTTGGAGGTAGATAGAGAGCTACAAGCTATGGGGAACATCAATCTAGCTGATTTTTTCTCCTCAGTCCATTCCAATAAAGATAGGTGAACTTCCACAACCGATGCGGAGATTGATGAATTATTTGATGACAAGGATGGTAATGATGAAGAAGCTGATGTTGAGGTAGCTAGCTCTAGTTCTAACTCAAACTCAAGTTTTGATAGTGGGAAAGGTGATAGAATGGAAATGGTTAGACCTCAACCGGTTGCTGCTACACCGGGTAAGGAATTGGGAAGAGGTGACCATGTGACCAATGCTGCTTCTGAAACCCAGGAGGAGGCTCGACCGACTTCATCACAACAGTTAGACCACCGGTTAGAACACCCTCAACCGATGCATCTGCAGAACCAGTTGAGGAGGAGAAAGTTGTTACCAATGTTGATGATGTTATTCTTTAGGCTGTACTGGCAACCAGTCTGTTTGAAAGTGAAGTGGATCAATAGAGGACAACAGCTGAGGAGTATGCTACTCAAGCAGCTATTGAGGCAAGTCTGTTGGTTGCTCACGCCATTGCTAAAATCAAAGGAAAAGCCTCTGTTGAAGAAGTTGAGTCAATCTTTAAAGAAAAATATACCACCCTCTCTGATTTCTTTGATGACGATGATATCGTGGAGTTTAGAGCCCATGAACCGTTTGAGTATAATCCTAATGATCTATAGCTCATCCACCTCCTGAATTCAACTTCTCTGTGGATCAGAAGGATCTTATGTCAACCAAAAATTATTACACGTCAAGGGCTTCTATTCCACGGTTGCCCAACGACATGTTTCTCTTTGACCTTCATGAGAAAGTTTCAAGTTCAAGCCATCTTCAACCGATCTCAATGCCTCCATCTATAGCCGATGTGCTTCAGTGCCCAAGGAGGCAAGACATACTGCAAACTTTCATAGATGTTGTTGAGGAAATGAAATTGGGATCTCTTCCTGAAGAAACTCCTCCCCATCTCACTAAAACAAAGGGTCCTGGTGAGACTAGTTTGAGATTTGCTGTGCTAAGGGTTTTGAGACTTCACAAGCGTCCTCCTCCACCTCTCAATACCATAGTTACCCTTGGAAAGATGAGCAAAAACTGGTCCTTGATTTTCCTACTAAGCAGAAGGCACTCCTACCAGTTCAATCTGCTAGAGCTGGTTCTTTAAGGATGGCCGGTCATACTCCATCGAGTATTCCTCGACCGATTGAGTCCTCTCTCCATACTTCAAGTTTCTTTATCCGGTATTTCTCAGTGAATGGTAGAATGATAAGGGTGCTGGAGCTTCGTATTATGGCTTGGACTTTTGAAGTGACAAAGGTGATGGGCTTTATGCCACAAGTGCCAAGATTATCAGTTAGGAGGAGGAATGGTGCCATTCACCCACAAAGCAATATTCGCTATGCTCATAAACTGACTATCTTAAGACTAGCTGCTCTAGTCAGGTTAAGGTAAAGAGCTATTCCTTTGGCTCCCTTAGCTGCTGAGATGATGTTGAATGTTTTTGAAGAAGCTAAGGAAATGGAGTGTTCACTTGAGTTTAGCATGCATAATAATGGTTTTATGCCTTTGGTTGTCTCAGTCTCTACTGATTCCAGCTCTGAGGAGAAGACTATTGTTGTTGATTTTCCTCCAACCGGTCAGCACCTTTCAATCGATCAAGCCCCCGTAACCGGTTAGCTCCCTCCAATCGGTCATGCCCATCTCCTATCTGGTCAAGCTTCTATGACCGAAGCTCCCACTTCACCTGCCCCTTCAGTCGTTTCCATTTGCTTAACCGATTCTGTCATCATGTCTACTCTTCCACCGATTGTTAAGTCATCTTCTGCACCATCGGTTACAATGCCAAATGGTGATGATGGTGGTCCTATATAAGTACCCCAATCCGGACCGCTCTCCATCTGAGCATACGGGAAACACCTAGGATCCACGCATTCGTGATCCCAAAGACCCGTAACGTTCAAAAGGTCCAAATTGACCCGCCAAACCAAGGGAGGACCTTTCAGGGATAAAAGGAAATTAAAGGACTTTGCAAAAAATGATAAAAATGCAAAAAATACATCAGCTTGCATACATGTCCGTACGGACACATGTGAAAGCAAGATGCGTCCGTACGGACACTTGTGTCAACACGCCAGAATCTCCCCAAAATCTCCCTAAAGTCCACAATATTCCATGAAATCCAAAAAAACCAAAATATTGTAATTACAGAAGAGTTCGTACAGACACTTTTGCAATTTTTTTGGTCCTATAAATAGAGGGCACCCCAGACCATTTTACTCACACCTCAACTCTCTCTTACCTCCCTACAGCCTTCAGGTAACATTCTAAGCCATTCCGGCCTCTTCCGGTCCTTCCCGAGGCCTCCCGAGCCATCCCGAGGCACTCCGAGCCCTTCCCAAGCCATCTCGAGGCACTCCGAAGCCCTCTCGAGGTGATCCCAGTCCATCCAGATCGACCTCCCGATGTCCCACAAACCCCATTCATCCCCAACCAAACTCCAAACACCCAAACGGCTCAAACCGGTCCAAACCCGCGAGTCCAAACGAGTGTGAACAAGTGCTAATTAGGGGAGGTTCTGCCCAAATGAGTGCATAATTTCTCTCCTCTTTAGATCCCCCGAGTGTGATATCAAGAGTTAATTATGGGAGATTTTGCCATTAGTGAGGGCAAAACCTCTCTCCTCTTTAAACACCCTCAACCACACACGTTCTCCCGAGGAAGATAGACACAAACCAACATTGGTACGATCTCCTTCCGCACATTTAAATACTGCTTTAAATTCCAGTCTTTAAATACATTACTTCTTTAAATATACCGCTTACAATGTAGTCTATATTTACTATTCATGCAGACCCAAACCGTACAAACGATACCATAAGACCTTCCATTGCGCTATGGAGGTCTGATGGTGATAGCGGTTTGTTAATATTCCTGCACTGTCTTTCAATTATTTACTTAATGCATTTTATTTAAAAGCACACACACACACACAACATTTAAAGAAAAAGGGTACAGAAAGACTCATATATACGAGGCGACTCAGGTGAGCTCAAAATATCTTTTCCCGAGGCATAACCTGACCTCTGAACTCAAAATCTCATCACACAACAAAACAACCTTTTCTCAATGTTTTGGGCATATGATCAAAACGGTGTGGCGACTCTACACACACTCTCAAAAACGCGAGATGCCGCCCGCGTGCCAGATCGGGTAATTTCAGTTGGCGACTCTGCTGGGGACACTTTGTTTTTAAAAAAAACTTTTAAACAAAAAAAAAATATTTTTTTAAAACAATGATGAGGTTCAAACTTTCATTTACCCTTTCTTTGACTGTTGTGTGTGTGTGCATGTGCTTTACTTTTTTTTGCTTATTCAAAAAAATACAAAAAAATGCATCATCCGAGTACATAATTTTAAAACACATTCTGCAAAACTTTCTGTTTTACTCAGAAAAGGAATTTTAGTGACCGCACACTACGCGCACTCTTATCCTGTACACTGCACACTACAACCCCAAACCCAGGATGGTCTCAGATGCAGTTCGATTGGTGTTCCTATGTCTTTTGAGCGCGCACGGGATCATTCCAAACTTCCCATCCTAGCCAGTGTCAACCATGCACTTTTGCGTCACTGTAGACACCCCATTCTGAACCAATAATTCATGATTACACTACTCTTCGTCTCTCTTTTGTGTTTTGATGAAAACATATTAGTTTCGTCACGTTTCGTTAAGTTTCTAACTAACCTTGTTAGTTTTGGACCTAACTGACTAACGGAATAACTGAAGAGGACAGAATAGTCAATTTACTAGTTGTCCCGCGCGGGACATACGTGTCTCGCGCGAGACAACCCCTCTGCAGGATGTGCAAAATCACTTTCCTTCTCCGTTTCAACCTATTTTCTTGATAAACTCTTATCCAATTCGGGTCTCTACTGATTTGTGGAGTTCTAGAACCTTCCTTGGGTGGAATCCTATCTTGGTGACCAAGTAAATCAACCCCTATAAATACTAGATGACTTCCAGTATTTCGGGGGACGGTCGACAGACAATTTACTGGTTTCTCTTCTTGAAAGATTCCTGCAAATCACTCATAAACAACTCTCAAATTCGTCCATCAACCTTGTTGATCGACGAACACCAAGGTTCAAGCCTAGAATAAAGGCGGAACTCCGTCCAAATCATTTCTCGACCGAGGAAGGAGGAGAAAACACTTAGAACCACGTTCTAAACCAAATACTTTCTAAACACAAGGTAAACTCCTATATTTTAACTTTCTTCTTCTCAATCTCTCTAATGACTTTTAGAGTAGTGTAATCCCATCAAAAGGATTAGCCTAGAGTCCTTTCAATCCATGAAGGTGATCTCGAAGCATGCAACCCGACATTCCTAATTACGAAATTAATTAGGGTTTTCTTATTCTTAAATATTATGTTATTTTGATTGATAATCCCCCTTAAGCAAGACCGATCTTCGGATTGAGTGGATGCGGTGTTCCTTGACCTTCCAAATCCATCACTTAAGCCGCGAACCCAAATCTTTCAAAAAGGTTTTTCTTATTGTTTTCTTAAATAAATAATAAGCGGCGACTATGTGTTCATTAAAAATCGCATCGCTACAGTCACACTCTGCCCAGACTCGGTTGGTTTTTGACCCAGTGCGTGTCATAAAGCCTGGATACATATCCCATGTCGGCCATTATCTGAGTTAAAGCCCTGAAATCAAGATCTCTTGCGCAAGCAAAACAATGAAAGGTCATGCTAAAATCTTGATTGGTTCAGTCTAAAAACACACAAAAACAAAAAAAAATTGGATGCCAATCAAGGCCCAGATCTATCCAAACACAAACACAAAATCAAAAAAAAAATGGATGCCGTCAAGGCTCAGACTGCTTCAGTCCCCAAATACAACAGAAAATCCAAAAGCTGGATGCCGCCAAGGCTCAGACAAAAGGCAAGCAATAGATCTTGCGTCTCGACAAAGCTTTAAAAGTAAATCACAAATCACTAACAATTAAAACACTTCTTGATGAGTACAAGCACGGTCTACTCTCAAGCTCACAACATGCTAAAAGACAGCCTAATACATTTAACAAATAATGTGTCTGCAATGCAATGAATGGATACTTAGGAGGTCATTCCGCGCCACTCGCGCTTGTCCCCTCGCCATTCTTCCCTTTCTTCCCTCGTCCCCGACGAGTCTTCTTTCGCTCCACGTGAGCCAACTCTGTCTCTCTCATTCCGAGATCAGGGGTCCTCCCCTTCGAGTCAAACAATCCAGTAGTTCACAGAGCTTCATTCGCCCGTGCCTCGGCCCGGATCTCTTCCCTGTGAGTCTGCAAAAGGGGACCTCTCTCCGTCAGTCGATCAACTCTGGTCTCATAATCAAACAAAGCGTCTCCCGTAACATTCCGAGGGTTAGACCAGGCTTCTGCACTTCTAAGGCTATAGCTAAGACGGCAACCTTGCCCCAGAATCGCTTCACGCCTGCTCCCCAAAACCACTTGGGTCTGCCCAACATGCTGCTCGTACCAATCCAGGTACTCGGTGGTTAACACAATACTCTCCCGACTTCCGAGGAGAACCACAAGAGGGAAAGCGGAATACTTCCATACCCACAGAAAATACAAAAAGGCATCTGAATCTGTTATAGAGAAATAAGATACCTCCATGGTGGCGATGTCGTTCCAACCCAGCAAAGGCTCCTGCCTCATCCCAAACTGTCGAGCAACGAGCGACGGGATATAGAAAGAGGACCAAGACAACCCCGGAACTCTGACAACATAGGAACCTTCCTGAAAGGCCCTCCTAGTCTCAATCCCCCAGTGAGGAACCCACCAACAGATCTGATGCGTACCAAGCTGTGCCATCCATCTCTCCCAGGCGGACTGATCCATATCCAATACAAGAGGTCGCCGAGCAAACGTCCACGGACTAAAAGATGTCGGAGACTCAGGCATGGCTTGAAGCCTCTCTCGCAACCACAAGGTGAGCAAAATGGGGCTTCCCCCTCGCATGAACCTATCCCCCGTCGCCAAGCGATCAATGTCGTGAAGGGTCTCCCCCAGAACCAACGGAGCAATATCCTCACCGGCTCGGCAGTGCCCTACCACATCCAATAAGGCACTGTCACATACCCCAAGGGAGCTGACCATGAAAAGCGTTGCTATCACGCATAAAGCAAACGCGTTCCAAGAGACATCACTCTCGTCATCACCCATAAACCGCTCAGGCAGCGCAGAAATGTCAATATGACCAGAATCAAAAGTCATACCTTGCGCTTCTTCCAACAAAGTCCGAAGAAAGTATGCAAGCTTCACGCTCACGGTCGCACCCCCGATCAAAGGAAGCGAGATGGCCTCCACCTCTGGTCCTCCAAGCAAAGCCCGAAAATCCTCAAAGGTGGGCGTAATCTCATTGTAGGAGAAGCTATACACATGCCTCCTAACATCCCAGAACCTTGCAGCAGCCCGCAACAACTCCCAATCAGGAACTAACTCCTTAAGGGACCAAATCGAGCATAGTTGAAATCTCACCTCAAAAGCCCATTTATTGTGCCTCATATGTTGCTTCATCCACATCTTGAGCTGCTCAAGAAAATGTACTTGCCTCTCCTTTGAAAGCCTCGGCAAAATTCTCGGAACCAACGAAGATTCCATGGCAAAAATGGAGGTTTCTTGAGAAAATGGGGAAGAAGGGTCGAATTTAACTACAAATGGGAGAGGGGAGATAAGGGAAATCCAGATTTTTAGTAAATCTTATACTCTCTCCAAAAGCAAGAAGTGTCCGCACGGACCACTTTGCATGCATGAAGTGTCCGTGCGGACCACTTTGCAGCCTGGCTAAATTTTCAGCAACTGCAAAACAGTTGCTGCCCGCAGCAGGACCTTGCACCCGATTGCTCAAAAGCCTTGCCAAAGCCATTTTCGGCCCCCATAAACTAACCACAACTGCATTCCCAGCTCATGCGACATGCACAAAAATAAAATAAGCTAGAAACAATTCCTAGGCCAGTCCCCGTAATCACAGATAAATCATCACAAATAAAATAATTTGACATGCCAAATACAAGTGTTTTATTACATACACAAATGTCTTTTACAATACAAAAAAAAATAGGGGAAACAAAAGGAGTCCTACTCCGAATCCTCATCATCATCGCCCTCGCCCGCCAAGAACTCCAGCATCTCGGAAAACTCGGCGGTCACCTCCTCGTCATCAGAAACCTCGACACCGTCCTCGATCGGGTACTTGAGATGGTTCGAAGGGTCAAGCCCAGTAAAAGGGTCGAAGAAGGGAAGCGAGGACGAACCCTCACCCTGCGCACCTGGTGGAGGAAAGAACTGGTGGAAGGTCTGTGGCCTCCGAACCCCAGAAGAAGTCCCCACATCAAAGCTATGCCGCTCTCGAGCCGGCACCTCAGGCTGTGACTCTGGCTCAGCCCTCGAAGAAGGAGTATCCACAGACCTCCTCGAAGGCATTGGCTCGAAAGCCGCCGCGCTCCGCGAAGACCCGCAGGACATCTTCCGCAAGAGCTTCTTCGTAAAAGCCCTCAAACCCACGTACCGGCGGGTAAGCACGTCAACGATCTGCCCCGAGACCTACACAACAAACAACAAAAGAAAGGCTCAGCAAAAGAGAGACAAAGATACTCGGCAAAAGAGAAAAATATAGAAAAGATGCCAAGATGGAAAAGAGTAAAGAAACTCACCACAGCATCCGGGTCAACCCGATAGGCAGCAGGAGCATGCTCAGGGATCGTCACCGACACCCTCCTTCTCGAATCCCCGCGAACATAAGTAAAGTCCGGCCCAGGCACTGGGACATCTGGAGGACACGACGAACCAGTCCGCCTCTCCCTCGCCAACACCTGTGGCGTCCTCAACTTCCGCCTAACGGAGGCCGCATACTCCTCGCCCTCTAGGACGAACTCCTCGGCACTCACACCGGTTCGGTACCACTCAAACTCCAGCAAGTCCATATCAGCAGGACTCATCATGCGGAAGGGCGGATCCCTCGGAGCCATAGGGGGCACACCTGCACCATGCTGCCAGAAGACCCTCTCCCCCAAATACATGGAGTCGCAAGTAAAGCCCCGCAGGAGCTTCCTCTGCCATGTCACCCAGTGGGCACCCTCCAGCTCATCCTCGCCATACCGAGTCCAAGGGTACAGCTGACACCCCTCCGGGCTGTCCCTCTCCAGGAATCGCTGCACATCCTTATATGTGACAGTGATCCTCCCCCGGCTCGTCCTCCTCTTCCTCAAAGAGCAAGCCCAGCATAACATGGCGGGATACCCAAACATGGCCTAGTCCTCCAAATCCCACGACTGGCACCGGAAGACCTCATAGCACCACACCTGCAACAAAAAAGCAGATAGTGCTCAGAAAAAGAAAAAGAAAAAGAAAAAGAAAAAGAAAACGGAGAAGTGATGAAGTGCTAAACTACAAAAAGCATATAAACTCATACCTCCAGTGCGAAATCAAAGCATCCCAAGGAGTTGATCGCGCCCCGGCTGAATCGGTCCAAAGCAAAAGAGAGCTCGGCCAAGCTAGCCTCGCCCCAAGCAATATCACAAACCCTCTCCAAGTCCACCAGACCCTCAAGCAGAGGGAAAAGAATGGAAGAGGCATGATTCAAGAACAAAGTCTCAGAAAGCGCAAACCACAAGAACGAGCGCGCCAGCTGCTCCACCGTCACTACCCCAGTGCCCCAGCTATAATCCTCGATGTTGGCCGTAATCTTCGCCTCCACATCGTGGTACACCATACCCAAGCCCTTATGGGGCCAAGGCGCAAAGCCAAGCAGCTCGGTCAACAGCTCATCGGACATCTGGTCCCTCTATTTCACCGACTCCCCCTTGAAGGACAACCTGGTGATGGCAGCAAAATCTATGGGATTCACTGTCATCTCCCCCCAGCTAAAGTGGAAGGTATGCGTAGTGTCCCACCAATACTCAAACAAGGTCAGGAAGACACCCTTGTTCTTCTGCGTCTCCGCCAACCCGGCTAGGTTCTCCACGAACACGTTCAGCCTAGTAGCAATGACTAGCCTCCGAGGGCTAGGTCTCTCATCCCAGGAGATATCAGGCATGATCCTCCACAACTCAACCACCAGCCGTCATCGTAAGTTCAGATCTAGCCCACTAAATGTCAAAACAAACACCGGCCGTCATCGTAAGTCCGGACCCCAAGGCGAAAATGCCTTCAAACACAAATCCCAAGGCGCAAACGCCATCAAACACGAATCTCAAGGCCCAAACGCTTTCAAAACACAAAAATAATATCAGTCATCAATGTAAGCCCGAACCCCCTTCCCCGGCGGACAAAAGTCAAACGGCCATCAATGTAAGACCATACAAAAATACATATCCCTAGCAGATAAACCCCGAACGTCATCGTAAGTCCGAACCCCAAGGCGTAAATGCCTTCCAACACGAAACCCCAAGGCATAAATGCCCTCAAAACAGACAAGTCATTTCCTCGACAGCCATCGTAAGCCCGAAGTTTTCCCCAGCAGACAAAACACAAGGCAAGCACGCCTCTCAAAATCAAAACACAAGGCAAGCACTGTCACGACCCTAATATTAGGCACCATTTTAGCACATGTTGAGCACGTGGGGTTGGGGTTGTAGTATCTCATTTTATGCACTTTATGCTATTTGGTTAAGTTATGTGCTCATTTCATGTTTTTGACAACTTATGTGAATTTAGGGTGATAATACAATTAAGTTAATGATTTAGGGTCTAAATGAAATAAAAAATGAAATGTTGTAGTGAAATAATAATATTTGAAATTTTAAACATTTAGTTTATAAGTTGTTGAGGTGCTTTGTTGTCAAAGTTGATAGTTAGGGTTGTTAGTTATAAGTGGTTCAAGCCTTGAGGAGCTAAGATGTAATTTGTTAATGTTTATCCTTCATTTTCTCCATGGAAAAATCATTTTGAATCACCTCATCTCCTTCCTATGTTCTTAAGGAAAGAAAATATCAAACCCTAGGTCTTTTCTTCCATAAATCATAACAAAATCAATTCCTTTTCGTTTCTTGATCCGTTCACGTATTATCGTTCGTGGAGTCGAGGAGATCTTATCTATCCGAAAAAAGAAATTATTATTTTTGAATTATTTCGGTAAGTTATTATGATTTCCTTTCAAAGCTTGTTCATTGAATGTTTAATGTTATAATTGTTGTGTGGTATTTTGGAACATTTTCTCGGAGTTGGAAATTGGGTTAATGACCTAAATGTTGTGTTGTGGTTCATGGAAGTTGATAAGAATTAAATGGTTGTTGTTTAAGTTGAAAGAAAGATATTAACATGGAATTTGGTAGTGTAATGGGTGATATAATTAATTTGCATGTGGTTTAGGTCCATTTTACTTTGGTTGGAAGGTGAGAAAATAGTTGGAAGGTGTATGGAATGGTTTGGTATGAGTTAGGGTAATGTTTAGTACCTATTTTATGACTTCAAAAATAGACTACTTTGGTTTATGACAATTGGGACTTTGGTTGCTGATGTTTCAGCTCAAATCTGATTTCTGGGTAAAGGGCACGAGTCGTGCCTTGTGGCACGAGTCGTCCCTTGAAGGTTGGAAGAGTCGTGCCCCTTGGGGACGACTGTATCTGAGTGGGTGTCAAGGTGGCACGAGTCGTGCCCTACCTGCCACCTCTGAACCATTTTTCAAGCAATAGAAACCTAATCTACCTAGTATATAATTGAACCCTCTTTGACTATAATTAAAGTAAAACACTTTAGCTATCCAATGGTATCTTACTTGGTCAAAATGGATTTGAAAATATTGTTCGGAAAATGGTTGGCAGGCTTGATTTGCAACTTAACCAAAGTTATTCAAGCTTGGTAATTTGAACTTGAGCCTTTATAGAGGTTATTAATTGTTATATATTGAACATGTAGGGCTTGTTGGTTATACATTGTGTCTTACTTTATTTCATATCCATGGTTTGTGATTCAAATAGTGTATGAAATGTATGTTGCACTATTGTATTGGTTTAAACATGAGTATGAATACCATGTTGTTATTTTGTTATCCCTTTGGTGGATTTCTTTTCAAGTAACTATTATGTGCTTGAATGTGTTTCAATCAGCTGATGTTTAGGGGTATAATGGAATACGATCAATTATGAAAATTTTTCTATAATGTGATCGGATTATATTATACCTGTGACTGTCCCCTTCTGTGGCCACAGACTGGGGTTATTGCTTCTGTATTGAGCCAAAAGCCTTGCAGATTGCTAGTATCTTATTTGGTTCCCTGAAAAATGGGTCTTATAAGATGTGAATATGCCTAAGCAGTTCACAAATGAGTGGAGTTTTACTCCCAATGTTGTACGACTTATTGTTCAGACGGGAAAGGTAAACCAAGGTAACGTAAGGTGTTTACCGTTTTACCAATGTGTTATATGCACCTTGTTATGTGTTGCATCTTACTTGGCATATTGTTGCATTCATAATAGCTTATTGAGATTTATTTTCACCCTTCTCCCTTTAATGTTTTAGATCGCTCTGAGACAGGCGGACCGACCCAGTAAGGACGGAAAGGAGTTTGGAAGTTGTCTTTTTGGGATTGTCAGGGTACGTGTAGGTTGGTGTTGGAAGTTGTATTTTGGTATAACTCCTTTATGGAGTGTGTATATAGAACAACTTTGGTATAACTTAAATTTGTATCTTTTGTAACTTAAACATGTTGTCTATCTTTCAAAGTTTTTTCAAATTTTCCTCCAGGTGGAGAGATTTTAAGTTGGTTTTGTAATGGAAGTGTCAAAGTTTGTTTTCTTTTCAAGTTAAGTTAAAGTTTTAAATTCAGGTGGTTTTTAATAGTAAGGGGACATGATGGATGTGTTTTTACACACCCATTTTACATGTTTACGAACTTATTTTAGGCTCAAAATCTCGGGTTTTATGTTATTTTAATGTGGTTGTTGAGTATTTTGTGAGTACAGGGGAAAGAATGGTTAAGTGTTGAGTTTTGTCAAGAAAAGGGCAAGGAAATCAAGTTTTTGTGGAGCAGAGCAGGAAAATTGTGAAACAGATTCGAGCTCCAGTTACTGGCCTCCAGAGCGGCCGCGCTCAACCCAAGAGCGACCGCGCTCCATTGAAGAAAATCAAGCCAAAATCCCTGTCCACTAGAGCGGACGCGCTCAACCTGAGGGCGGCCGCGCTCAAGAAGGAAAACTGAAGACCAACTTTCTGCCAAGGTGCGCGGGCGCGCTCAACCCAAGAGCGGCCGCGCTTGACCCGTTTTCAGTACCAGTTTGCAGCAACTAATGAAGGGCATTCTTGACTTTTCGCACGTTTTACCTGTGGTTTTTGCCCTAGAATATATATTTGCAGCATCACACTTTGGAAAAACATCTTGGATATTGCTTTTGTTCTTAGTTTTTGAGTTTTCTAGAGAATTCTTCGTTCATCAATTCCGGATTCTTCAGGTTTTGATGTTCTTTTATTTTATGAGTATTGTTAGTTTCGTTATGTCGTTGAGTAGCTAAATCGTTTAGATTTGCGGATTGGTTGTAGCAATTACTGAATCTTTATGCTATAGATTTCATTCTTCCAATTTAATCTCTTTCTAGTTCTTCAAAGTATTAATCTTTAACAGTTTTAAGGTTTCAATTTCATGTTAAGATGACTTTGGCCTTTTAATTATTTGGGTATCAATTTTGCCATTAATTTGGGGATTGATACAATTGAACACTGCTTTGAAGATTAGATCTAATTGAGGCCGTTATAGAAATCAAAAGGATTTAGATTCGATATTCTAAAGTGCTGAATAATTGTTTGATTGTTGTGTGGCCGTAATAGAAAACGCAGCTTGATAATAATTTAAAGGGTTGCAATCCGGGCACCACACCGTCCCAATCCTTACTTTTGTGAATGAATCCTAGATTGAGATTAATGTTTTTAGCAATAAAAATAGCAAAAAGTGAAAGTAATTGTGAATCCAATTTGTGAATCTCCTTTGTTGATCTAAGTTAATTCGTTACTTTTAAATTGATTCCTTAGTTTTAATCTGTTGCTTCTGTTTTAGAATTAAATTCTTGGGACACGTCCACTCAAAATTTCATATTGGGACACCGACACGTCCACCTCACATTGGGACACCGACACGTCCACCTCACACCAGGACATCGACACGTCCACCTCACACTAGGACACCGACACGTCCGCCTCACATCAGGACACCGAAACGTCCACGTTACCTCAGGACATCGACACATCCACTCAAATTTCATATTGGGACACCGACACATCCACCTCATATTGGGACACCGACACGTCCACCTCACACCAGGACACCGACACGTCCACCCCAATTTAGGACACCACCACGTCCTCACACCTGACCAACACGGTCATCTTCTCTCTCTCCCGACAAGCGATCCAGATTAGGACCCTTATCTTTATCGACGACCCCACTTCCTTCATAAGTGACGTCGCCGAGGGGCTTATGTAAGTAACCCAATCCGGATCGCTCCCATCCAAGCACACATGAAACACCGCGGACTCACACAAGCTTGATCCCAAACACCCGTAACCAACAAAGGCCCCAAAACACCAACCAAACCAAGGTAGGACCCTTCTGGGATAAAATAAAACAAAAGGACTTTTTGAGAATTATGAAAAATGTTCAGCCTGCTGAAATTACCCGGATTTCGCGCGCGGCGAAAGCGGTTGTCTTTTGCGGAGGGTTGGTGTCTGAGACCTCGCTTCATGGGAAGGAAAATGAGGAGTCGCCACGCGGTTTTGTATTTTGAGCCCAAACGTTGAGAAACGGCTTTTGTGAAAATGGTGTCGTTTTTATTGGTAGCAAAAACTTAGGAAAAGGCTTTGAAAACAGGGGATCGTTTTTATTGGTAGCAAAAACGAGTAAAAAGCTTTTTTTTGAGTACCAGAGATTGTTAGGTTCGGAGGTCACGTTACGTTTCGGGAAGAGTATTACGAGATCACCCGAAACGCCTCGTATGACGAGTCTTTCTACCTTTCTCGAAAATCGTGTGTGTGTGTGTGTTTTGAAATGGGGGCTTGAATGACAAGCTTAATCTTGGTTTGAATGTCAAACGTTGATTAGGTGACTTTGTTGGAAAAGGCGAGCGTTTGAATGACAAACGTCGGTTTGGAGACGGAAATGAGCGTTTGCGTGGCAAACGTCGATTTTGAGTCTGAAATGAGCGTTTGCGTGGCAAACGTCGATTTTGAGTTTGAAATGGAGTTCGAAGGTCGAACTCCGGTTTTTTGAACCGGGCGAGTCATTGTTAACGATTTTTACGGGAAAAAGCGTATTAAATGATTTTGAGTGTCAAATGGCGGCTTTTAGTTTGAAGATGAGCGTTTGGATGCCAAACGTCATTTCGCGCATTTTGAAAGAGAGTTCGAAGGACGAACTCCGGTTTTGAACCGGGCATTACATTGTTAACGATTTTTACGGGAAAAAGCGTATTAAACGATATTGCGATCAACGAATCGGGTTGCGACTCGGACTTTGAAAAGTAAATACTATCACGATCCAAACGGGTCGGACTTGTAAATGATAGTATTTAAACAGTATCAACGGAATTGAACGATCCGGAATCGTAAATGACGATCAACGAGCCAAAACGGCTCGGAAGAGTAAATGACGATCGACGAGCCAAACGGCTCGGAAGGGTAAAGTTGCATGAAATGTAAAGTACATTTAACGGATCAAACGGTCCGGAATTGTAAATAACAGAAAAGTAAATGACGATCGACGGATCGATCGATCCGGAGTTGAATATGACAAAAAAAAGTAAACGGAACGGGGTCGGAACGCCGTTTTAACCCGTGATTACTTCTCTTACGGGAAGAGAAGAGGATCGAGGGGCTAAAATGTATCGAACCCCGTTAGACGGAGGCGTCTACATTTCAACGATGTTGTTCGAAACGGTTGTAGCGAATGGCGCGTAAACCGAGACGAAACAAGAGATTAGAGAGAGGGAGTTATACCTATGTCTAGGGTCGACTCCTTTGGCTCGAGAGATGTATACGGGATACGGAAAGTAGTTTGGAACAGTGTTTCGGAGTGGAGGAGGGCGTATTTGATCGAAATACGGAGTTTTCACGCAAAACGAGGTAAAACCGAGGCTTGGGAGGGGTGAGGATCAGTTTAGGCCGTGAGGTTTTGGCGGAGGGGAGTAATTTTTCGTGTTACAAATGGCTTTGACAGCCTCTCTATTTATAGGTGAAATTTGGTAGGAGTCCCGACTTACAGCCGAAATCCCGGGGGGTTTTGGAAACTTTAGGGAATTTGAGGACTCACGGGCAATTTATCAAGTCGCACAGGAGTCCGTCTGACTAGGACTGTATACCAGGGGTATTTTAGTCTTTTGGCCTTGATTTCTGATTGAAGGGTGACTAGAGGGAGGTGGCATGCTTGCCACGTGCCCTGTGAGTCACCAGATGTGTGGGAGTTCGTTCCCGGGTCCCGGTTTTGTCCGTTTTTTAAATAACAGTCCGGAAAATATCCGAAACGCCCCCGGAAAGTGCCGGAAAGTGCATTTTTCAGGGAAAGCCGTACTTTCACGTGCGATGACGTGTGTCAAGTACGCTTTGACGTCGGGATGCACGGGGCAGTCCCGGGACGTCTCGTTGGCATGGCAACGGGGAGCTTAACGAGTTTCGGTTAACCTGGAGTGGGCCAGTTAACGGATTTCGGTTAACATTCTGACGGATTTTGACGATCCGAATTTGGGTACTTACAGTTAGCCCCTCAGCGACGTCTCCTCCGAAGGAGGTGGGGTCGTTGAAAAAAGATAAGGATCCAAATCAGGATGCCTTACTCTGGAAGAGACCTGGGCGGTCAGCTGGCTGGACCCTTAGCGAAAGGATTCCTACGTATCCCGAGCGGGAATCAAGCCGATCGTAGTTCGTAGGTGCAAAGACCGCGCGTGGGGACCTTGACCTGAGAGAGACTGTTGGGAGGCGTCTGAACCTGAGAGGAGACCATTGCGAGGTACCAAAACCTGAATGGAGACTATTGTGAGGCGTCTGAACCTGGGATTTCTGAAACCTTCGAGGGCGTGTGGCGCCTCAAACCAGAGTTGCTGATACTGACGAGGGCGTGTGGCGCCTCAAACCGGAGTTGCTGGAACATACGAGGGCGTGTGGCGCCTCAAACCGGAGTTGCGAGGATACGTTTATCCTGAGACGAAGGCGTTCGTGCCTTGGATGCTGGGCTTACGATGACGGCCAGGTTTATCCTGCTGGGGATAGGGCGGCAATGATGGGAACGGTTGTGTTAAACTGGCGTTATTAACAACTCGGAAGGATCGACGTTTCTTCTTTAGAATCCTGCTGGGGATGAGCATTCGGGCTTACCTTGATGGCCGAAGAGGGATTGTTGTGCGGGCTTACCTTGATGGCCGCTGAGGTGGAACGATCGGGCTTACGACTGGCGGCCGGGGAGATGAACGTTGGTGAAAATCACTAGAAATTTTAACGTCGGGAGACGGAATTGTAACTGGAATGTCCGGAGACATGATCGAGCGTTTGAATGTCAAACGTCAACTGAGGATTGAATTTAACGTCTGGAGACGGAAATGTAACTGGAATGTCCGGAGACAGGGTTGAGCATTTGAATGTCAAACGTCAACTGAGGATTGAATTTAACGTCTGGAGACGGAATTGTAACTGGAATGTCCGGAGACATGATTGAGCGTTTGAATGTCAAACGTCAACTGAGGATAAAATTTAACGTCTGGAGACGGAAATGTAACTGGAATGTCCGGAGACATGATTGAGCGTTTGAATGTCAAACGTCAACTGAGGATTAAATTTAACGTCTGGAGACGGAAATGTAACTGGAATGTCCGGAGACATGATTGAGCGTTTGAATGTCAAACGTCAACTGAGGATTGAATTTAACGTCTGGAGACGGGCGTTAGTGAAAACTAACTGGGAATTTAACGTCTGGAGACGAGCGTTAGTGAAAACTAACTGAGAATTTAACGTCTGGAGACGAGCGTTAGTGAAAACTAACTGGGGATTTATCCTCGGGGGATGGGGTGTTAGAAATGTCTAACTGGGGGAAATTCTACACTTTTGGAGGCCAAAAGGGGTAAAATTGGAACTGCCCAAAGTTGAGGGGCTGAATTGGAAAGAATCTTTTTAAATTGCAGCAAGAGTCCGGCCGGACTTGGACTGAGTTTGACCAGGTTCAAATCAGCTCCAAGTCCGACGCAAACCATTCCCTTTTCCCCATTATTTCCGACGAGAGAGAGGAGAGAAAAGAGAGAAAAACTCAACCAAATTGTGAGATTTGCTCAGATTTGTGAAGGAAAATTGCTATGGAAGGTGATTGGGAACCAATGGCTCGTCATGGAAGGACCGATGACGAAAGAACGCGGTTGGTTCGGACCATTCGAACCAATATTCATCCATTGAATCCGGCGGAGTTCTACCCGGCTAGGGATAAACACAACTCCAAAGGAGGGATCGAGAGACAAGTAAGCTCCCTTCAAATTCCATTAATTTTAAGAATGTGCATTCTTTAAATGTTAGAAATTTGATTAGGAATGAGTTAGGGATTTTGGTGCCCGGATTGGGGCTTTTGACTTTGCTATGAACCTTTGTCGAAATTGACTAGGATGTAGTTCAATTGACACTATGGGTAGATGACATAAAAATTTTGGTTGCAAAATTCCATGTCTAGATGCATTTTCCAAAATTAAAGTAGCTTTAATTTGGGACGGAGTAAATTTTCAAAATGTTCGAAAGAATTTGAAAGTTCCGGTTTCGACGGAGTTTTCGGAGGGTTTTGAAAGTTCCGGATTCGACGGAGTTTTCAAAATGCTTTGAAAGTTCCGGATTCGACGGAGTTTTCGAAGTGCTTTGAAAGTTTCGGATTCGACGGAGTTTTCGAAGGGTTTTGAAAGTTCCGGATTCGACGGAGTTTTCGAAGTGCTTTGAAAGTTTCGGATTCGACGGAGTTTTCGAAATGCTTTGAAAGTTCCGGATTCGACGGAGTTTTCGAAGGGTTTTGAAAGTTCCGGATTCGACGGAGTTTTCGAAATGCTTTGAAAGTTCCGGATTCGACGGAGTTTTCGAAAGGATGGAAATATATGTTAGGAAACGAATGAGAACCTTATCTGCATTGCATCCTTTTGACATGCGTTCGTGCATTCTGTTGACGTTGCTTCTGTGCTTTCTGCTTGCCTTATGATGACTTTCCTGGTTCGCAGATGTGTGGCCGTACGTACAACGAGGCTATGAGACTGGTGGACGGGTGGGCCGCCTACGCTAGGAGGCTCGTGGCGTTCATGAGGTGCAGTTCCCGGAGGAGCATGGACGTTCGTGAGCCGAGGCCGCCTAGGCCGAGAGGTTCGCCTGCTCCCACGGCTGGTGGGGAGGACTTTGTATAGGGATTTGGCCAGTTCGCGGGCGGAACGGCTGGGTTTGGAGCTCCTCCCTCTTCGCACTCGGGGCACGAGAGGGGAGAGTCCTCGAGTTCGCATACGCCGAGGAGGCCTTTTGCATATTCCCGCCTGGAGGAATTCGAGGATTATCTGTTTGCGACGGATCCGGCAGCGGCGGAGCAGTGCATCGAGTGCTCGGATGACGAGCAGGACTCGGAGTAGTCCTTCTTTACATGCTTTCTCTTTTTTTTGGAACGTATGTATCGTCTGGAACGATTTGATTTGAACTATATCTGAAAAGGCGCCCGTGGGGCGGAACCTGCTCTTCGCGCATTTATTCTGTGATCACCTTTCATTATTTTCGGCAAATAAGGAAGTAGGTTAATCAAAAATAAATAATACTACCTCCGTCCCAATCTAAATGTCCAAGTCAACAAAAAAAAAAGTTTGACTTAGACATAAATGCAAATCTAATCATCCTATTGAAATTTTAAAAATTGTTATTGATAAATAATTAATTTATTTATCAATAACAATTTTTAAAATTTCAATAGGATGATTAGATTTGCATTTATGTCTAGTCAAACTTTTTTTTTTTTTGGTCAATATGGACATTTAGATTGGGATGGAGGGAGTATGAAACATGCATTAAAAATCGAACGGGTCAAAATTTAAGCCTATATGCACTGATAATTAATTAATTGCACTGTTGCACAAGCTCGGGGCGAAAGGGATATTGACATTGGTTGAATGAAACTAGGGGCAGTACGCAGATTCACAAGGCATGAATAGGGTGATGTTTGGAATTGCTTCCAATTTAGGAGCAGCTGGCTGCAGAGTTGACCAAGTCAACTGCAAGGGGAGTCCGGCCGGACTATGAGTGAATTTCCAGAGTCTTTTAAATTGCAGTTTCAGCTTTGCAATTTGTTAAGAACTGCGCATTCACCTCTGATCAGTTAGCTGAATTCTCTCAAATTTCTAAGGCTTTCTTCATTTTCTGTCATGGCTCCCTTTCCTAAGCTATCGTCTCGGATGCAAGAGCGATACCTGGAAAATTTTCAGTCGTGGGTACGGAACCACACGAGGCAGAACAAAGGGTTTTTCGAAGGCTGTTACGGAATGAAATATGTTTGGGCTTTGAAGGAGCTCATGCCAGATTGGGATCTTTTGAGAGTCGCGTCTCGGTTCTGGGACGTACGGAGGAATGTGTACAGCTTCTCGTACAACGAAATCACTCCTACGTTCGAAGATTTCCGGGCCATTCTGGGAGGACCTGAGATGGAACAGCTAGTTCTTCTGTATGCTGGTGGCATGGCCACTGTTGAGAAGCTAGTGTCTTTGCTTGGTATCTCGGCTGGAGAAGCATACGGGATGCTGATACTGAATACTGATTATGTTGACATTTCGGGGCTGCCCGATAGATTTGCCGGAGCTGAGGGGAGCGTCTTCGCGTGGGACGCGTTTGCTCTTTGCGCGATCGCTACTCTGTTCACGTTCACGTCCCTGGGTGTGTGCCATCACAAAGGTAATCGGACCCGGTGAGGCAGCCCGGCGGGGAGACATTGTGCCGTTGGTCTTGGGCGAGACATTCCTGGGCATAGGTCGGATGGCGACCGGTAGCCGATACATGTGGGGAGGGAGTCCCGCTATGCTTACCATGTGGTTAAGGGAGAGACTGCAGATGATGCCTGAGGTGCCAATGTCTTGTGACGCTTGGTCCTTCTCTCGACGTCCTCTGGTGATTGGGGGCGATCAGGCTGAGCTGGAGCTCTGGATGGCCAGACTCCGCACGCATCATTTGCGATAGTGGGTTCCCTACTGGAAGTTACAGACTTGTCAGACCCCTCAGGAGGGTCTATTGGTTGTCAGAGTGCCGGGGCTATCTCAAACGTCCTTCTACATTCCATCATTGGTTCTGCGACAGTACGGGCTGGAGCAGGTGCCATTGACGGGTTTAGCTCATGCTGCTACCTTTGAGGTGGGATCTCTGCTGATGGAAGATCCTTCGACGCTATTGTTGCTCACACGGTGGTGGCAATACACGTCCTTTCCTGCCAGGGTTCTCTTTCACCGAGAGGGGGCACCGTTCGTCTACGCAGATCTGAACTGGTATGAAGAGTGTATAGGGGAGACACAGATGTCTATCTTGTGGAGACGGAGTGAGCTGTTGGGTGCTGGACACCTTGACAACTCGACCTTGAGGAGGACCGAAGCGAGAGCTAACCCTGGGAATCGTACTGGGAACGACATGGCTGACTATGAGGCCAATGCTGATCGGGAGGCCAATCAAAGCACGGTCATGATGGCTCGAAGCAAGGTAGCTCGAGACAGAGCTAGGGAAAGGGCTGCATTGGATGCTACAGGCTTGACGGAGGCATCGGGAAGGGTCCCTGAGCTAGGTAGAAGGACTACCGGAATATTCCCTTTGAAGGTGAAGAACACTCGCCGGGGGAAAGGGAAGGGGAAGAAGGATGAAGGACCAAGTACGGAAACTAGGTTGACCTTGCTATCCAGAGTATTCACCCATTGTCATTGCAGACACATTAACTGATTAATGTTTTATTGTAGTTTTGCTAGCGTGTAGCGAGTCAAGAGTTGACCGTGCTTGAACTCATCAAAGATTGTTTTAACCGTAATGAATTTGTAGGTTAAATGAAAAGAGTTTTTCGAAACACAAGCAATTGATGCTTATTGTATTTTTTTTTTTTTTAGATCGAACTAATGATGGCTACCTACGTTCCCTTTTAAAATTGGACTAAGGGGCTCAGGTCACCGTAGTTCGATACTTTTAGGTGAATTTGAGAAAAACGAAGAAAAAAGAAGTGCGACTCTGTTTTTTACCTGGATCATTAGCGGGAATGTATCCAGTTGGGTATTACTCTTTTAGCACTTTAATTTTACTGAGGGGTAGTGTATGGGGAAGGAGAGTTGACTCGTGCTCTTCCTCAAACGAAGTATCTGCGGAGCTTGCTTCCGTTCACGGGGTTAACGAAAGGGTTTCCATCCAAGTCTGCTAACTTCATGGCTCCTCCGGAGAAGATTCTTTGTACCACGAACGGTCCTATCCAGGTAGGCTCCCACTTTCCGAGGGGATTGGTCTGCGTAGGAGGCTTTTCCTTTAGCACCAAGTCGCCTTCTCTGATGTCTCAGATCTTGACTTTCTTGTCGAATGCTCGGGCCATTCTGCTCTGGTAGGCTCGAGTGTGTTCCATGGCTTTCAATCTGCGCTCGTCGAGTAGAGCAAGTTCGTCGTGACGGCTCTGTAGCCATTCGACTTCATTGATCCCGTTTTCCAAGAGGACTCGGAGGGATGGAATTTCCAATTCCACAGGTAACATCGCTTCCATTCCGTACACATGTAACATCGCTTCCATTCCGTAGGTAAGCGAGAACGGAGTCTCCCCTGTGGCGGTTCTGACTGACGTTCTGTATCCCAGAGGGCTAGATGTAGCTTTTCGGGCCAGTCCCGACCTCTGGTGGTCATCTTCCTGATTATCATGGCGAGAGTCTTGTTGGCTGCCTCTACTGCACCATTGGTTTGTGGTCTGTAAGGAGAAGATTTGTGACGTGTGACTCTAAATTCGGTCAGAAGTTGGTCACAATCTCCTTCGAAGTGGGTCCAATTTTCGAATGATCTCGTTGGGCACTCCGTATCGGCACATGATGTTCTCTCGGATGAACTCGACCACCTTCTTAGAATTTAGTACCTTGTACGATCTGGCTTCTACCCATTTGGTGAAGTAGTCGACTGCGACTAAAATGAACTCGTGACCATTGCTCCCTGGTGGAGTGATCTTGCCGATGACGTCGATTCCCCATGTGGCGAAGGGCCATGGTGTAGTCATGCAATAGAGTTCGTGAGGAGGGATGTGATTGAGATTGGAGAACCGTTGATATTTGTCGCAGCTTCGAACGAACTGGATGCAATCTGCTTCCATCGATATCCAATAGTATCCCATACGGAGAATGATCTGTGTCAATGCTCGGGCGTTCATGTGCGGACCGCAGGTTCCGTTGTGAACTTCGTTCATTAGCTCGTTGGCTTTTTCTTTGTTTACACACCGCAGGAGTGGCCCTTGGTGGCGCTTCTTGTACAACATACCCCCCAGAATGACGAAATGGGATGCCAGGCATTTTAATGCCATCATGTTTTTGGCTTTGATCCCTTCTTTGTATTTTCCATCTTCATTTGTGAAGGAAGCTTCTCCGTTTTGGAGGTACTGGTAAACTTGATTGTACCAGGGTTCGTCAATCGTTTCTTTTTTTATTTCGATCTCACAGCAATAGGCGGGTGTTTCCCGTCTGCCTATTCTGAGGGGTTTTACTGCTTTCCCATCGGGAATTTCAACAAGAGAGGCGAGGGTTGCCAGGGCATCTGCGAAGTGGTTCCTGTCTCTTGGCAAATAATGAAAAGAGATGTCCTTGAACTGAGCAATGAGCTCCTCCATGTACGTGTGGTACTTCTGGAGGCCAGAATCTACCGTCTTCCATTTGTTGGACACTTGATTGATGATCAATGCTGAGTCTCCGTATACATCCAGTTCTGAGATGTTGCGCTCGAGGGCGGCTTCCAGACCTGCTGCATAGGCTTCGTATTCTGCGGCGTTGTTGGTTGCTTCAAAATTCAGCTTGATGGCTATGGGAGTATGCTCGTCCTTGGGATCGACAAGGAGCATTCCAATACCATTACCCTTCTTGTTGGCTGCCCCATCAAAGAAGAGTTGCCAGCAGTTTGCACTGTCGAGTGAAAAGATTCCGTCATCCGGAAATTGCGGATCAGGACCCTTAGGTTCACTGCTTGGGAAGTCTGCCAGCTGATCTGCCATGACTCTGCCCTTTGTTGATTTTCTGACCATGTACTTGATGTCGAACTCAGCCAAGAAGAATGACCACTTGGCTAGTCGCATTGACAGGGATGGCTTGTCAAAGAGATATCTGACGAGGTCCATTTTGGAGACCAGAGCACCGAATGTGACCGCATGTAGTGTTTCAGTTTCCCGACTACCCATACCAAGGTGGTACAAGTTTCTCTAATGCTGAGTAGCTGAGTTCACTTCCTTGAAGCTTCCGGCTTACGAAGTAGATTGCATGCTCAACTTTGGAATCCTTCTGTTCTTGTGCCAGCATTGCTCCGATCGACGTGTCTCATCGTCGATACAGGAGTAGTGGCTTGTCTTCATGTGGCGGGCACAGACTGGGGGATTCACCAAGTAGGTCTTGATCTTCTCAAAAGCCGTTTGGCACTCTGAGTCCCATTTGATGTCGGCATTCTTCTTCACCGGTTTGAACATTGGCTCGGCAGAGAGATGTCAACCGGTTGATGAAGCGACCGATATACCGAAGTCTTCCCATAAAACTTTTCACTTCGTCGAGTCTCGAGGCGGCTTCATGTCGATGATGGCCTTGATTTTCTTGGGATCGGCTTCGATACCTCTTTCGTAACCATGTACCCCAAGCACCTTGCCGCACTTGACGCCGAAGGTGCACTTCGCAGGTTCAATCTCATGGGGTGTTTTCGAGTCTCGTTGAAGAACTTTCTCAGATCTGTCATGTGCCGCATGTCCGATCCTCTGAGTGGATGATCATGTCATCGACATATACTTCGATTTCCTTGTGAATCATGTCATGGAAGAGGGTCATGCAGCCCGCCGGTAAGTAGCCCCAGCGTTCTTCGTACCGAACGGCATGACCGTGTAGCAAGATGTCCCCCACGGAGTGGTGAAGGCAATCTTGGCTTGATCCTCCTCGGACATTTTGATCTGGTTGTATCCAAATAACCCGTCCACGAAGGACTTTACTTCGAAATTTGTCGTGGTGTCGACCAAAGCATGTCGATATTAGGCGAGAGGAAATCATCTTTAGGGCTGGCCTTGTTAAGATCCCTAAATCCACACAAGATCTCGACCTTTCCATTGGCCTTGGTGACCGTCACGATGTTGGAAAGCCAAGTCGGGTACTCAATCACTCGATGAAACCAACCTGAGCATTTTCTCAATTTCTTCTTTCACTTGCAAGGACCACTCGCTTGATCTTGCGCAACTTCGTTTGATGTGCTTGGATTCGGGATCCGTGGGAATTCTATGCTCCACGATCGAGGGATCGAGTCCTCGGCATGTCCCGGTATGACCAGCGAACACGTCAACATACTCCCGGAGGAGGCTTATCAGGGCTTCTTTTTCTGTATCAGCGAAGAAACTGCCCACTTGTGTCTCTTTAGGCTCTTGCACTGACCCCATGTTCACTTTGGTCATAACCTCTTCGGCATCTTGGGCCCGGTTGTCCTCTTGTCAACTACACGCTCGAGAACTTCTCTAATGTATTGTTCGTTTAATGTGTCTCGCTTCTTTATCAATTGAGTTATTAACGTCTTTTAAGTTGTTTGTTAACTTATCGCTGTTAAAGTGGCAATGAGAGGATACTCCGAAAGGTCGACTTTTCATTAAGCAAGAACGGAAATACATGGTTGGCTACATTATCATAGTCTTCCGGCGTAAGGCCGTTGGACGACTCGTAGGACTGGACTTTTACAAAGACCGACTCGAGGGTTTGAGACCGGGTTTAGGGAGATGTGGGTGCGGGCCCATTGTCTTCCGCCCGCCCGGCTTGCCCTTCGTCCGGTGAAAGTTACCCAATTCTTCAGTGGCATTGCCGGATGCTTGATGAGGGTGCGGGATCGAGAGGCTTGGCTTCGCTGTCCCAATCATGGCGATCATGCTGTTTTCGGAGCCTGTGTCAATCAAAGTTCGGCACCTCCATGACTTCTTCAAAAGACTCTCGTAGAGCCGGTCCACCGAGAGCGTCTTCTATGAATTCTGGTTCCTTCTCCTTTGGAGTTACTGTCTCGAATGTGGCCTCTGCGGCTGATCCGAATAGTCTGCTTTCCCATGGAGAGTACCTCGAGCCGCTCCTCCAAGTCTCGGGATTCCCTTGAATGTGTACTCATGCCGGATCGTGGTGGCAGCTGTCCAGTAGAGCTTTGATGTCGAGGAACGCTCCCCTAATCGGATTAGCCTTGAGTCCTCTAAAACGCTTGAGGTCTCGTGCTAGCTTTTCCATCCTTTCGTAGTCTCCGGTGCTGACTATCCCTGCTTCTTTCTCATCTTCATCCGGGTTCCACCGTCGTGGTCCTCTCGGTTCTGCTGTCGATTCCGCCTTCTCAATCCCCTCGATTCTGCTGTTGGTTCCCTTGGTGAAGTAATGAGCGAGGTTGAAACCGTAAGGCCTGAGGTTGGGTGTGCCGTCTGAGGTTCCCCTTTGCGAGTCTGCTGCCTTGGTGCGGGCGAGCCTTTTTGTTTTCCTTGATGTCGCCCGGTGTTGGCACGTAGCCAAGCCCCCGGACCGTGGTGTGGTCCTTGACTTCGATGACTTGGTGTTGGCCTCCCGTAACCTTTTGCCGAGCCCCGTCCCGGGATGAAGTTCGTGAGTTTCATCATCTTCATGGCGGGTGAGGGATCTTGTCGTGAGACAAAGTGGAAGGTCCACGTTGCATATTTGGATCTTGGAGGTCTCCGCAGTGAATCCAGTTAATGCCATGTCGTCACTATGCTTGATTTCTAACACCGGAATGTCGTTGGTGCCGGTCCCCTCGGTGGTGACGCCGTCGCCATGGACCGTGGTTAGCTCATTGCCTTGCATGAACTTGATGCATTGATGAAAGGTGGATGCCACGCCATTGATTTGATGCAGCCAGGGACGTCCCAGGATGGCTGTGAAGGTGATTGGAATGTCCAATACTTGGAATTTGGTGGGGATCATCCGCTTGCCGAACCAAATATTAAGAGTAGCAACCCCGAGAATTGTACGGGAAGTAGAGTCATAGGCCTTGACAAAGGTGGACCGAAGGCTTCGGATCTCGTGGGCTTGATGTCAAGCAGTCCATCATCTTGGCGGGCAAGACATTCATTCCGTAACCTCCGTCTACCAACACGCGGAAGGCGACGCTCGTCCACTGGATCGTGATGTAGAGCGGCTCATTGTGATCAGCCCCAAATTTTGGAAGGTCCAAATCGTGAAGGTGATAATGTTGCCGTAGTGGATGTTGCCGATCATCCGAATGACTTCGTCCTGGGGTCATCCACGGGGACCATGGTACGGGCCAGGCTTTCCTCTAGCTTGAGCTTGTGAGGATAAGAGGATGTGAGCAGGGACCAAAGGGAAATGTTCGCCTGGGTCTGCTTGAGCTGAGTGAGGATCGGGTCCTCTTTCACGGAACTTGCGTCTTCGGGCTGGCCGGGTTGCGGTTCTGGCTCCGCAGGCTTTTTAGTGGCCTTAGGTGGTAATGCATGGATTTGACCCGATCGGGTTAGCACGCTGACATCAGGTTTGGTTCCTTCTGAACAGGCCGCTCTGAGTTGAGCCATAGTTAGAGGAGGATTCCTCGTAGCATAGGGCCATATGTCTTCCCTCAACTCATTGATTGTAGACGTATTCCCGGGAGCTTCGGCAGCCTTGACGGATTCTCGTCCTGTGATACCGGCTTCGGGTGCCTCCGCGGGAGGTAGTTTACGGATTGCCGCAGCTTGCTCGAACGTTAGTGCACAATGCTGGTTGCCTGAATCAACCGTGCGCGCCGACCCTCCGGGGGAGTTTGGAGAGTTCCTGGCTCAAGCGAAGAGTCTCCTTGATCTCTTCACGGTATATCGCGTTCCTTTCCTTCTTGCTGAGCATACTCATGGCATTCTGGAGTTGGGTTTGGCGATATTCATGGTTTGCTAATTTTCCTCCGCTCTTGGCCCAGATCAACTTTCTTGCAGCAGAGCCTGCATCGAGAGTTAATGCCTGCGTTTCTTCCCATGTGAGAATAGCCAGTGCTTCTTTGAACTGCGTGCGGCAGTCTAGGTAAACCTCCATCGGGGAGAGTTTTCCCTTCTTCTTTATCTGAGTGGCGGGTATGTCGGAAGGTGAGTACACGGCTTCCCGAACATCTGCCCATGTGACTGGTTGCTGTCCCAGTTGATCGTTTCTGTAAACAAATGCCGCAGTCTGTGGAATTTCCCTGAGTAGTTGCTCGAGATGAATTTCCATCTTCCTCTTGTTTTTGAATAGACCTTCCTCCTTGAGTTGGCCTTTAAGTTTGAGTGCGGAAATGATCCGTCCCCATCCTCCCAGGACCCTTGGGAGTCCGGTTTTGTTGACTTCATGACCGGCTTGGAAGAGAATGGTTTCATCATCTTCGTCATCGTCCTCACAGAGAACATGCTTTCCTCGGGGAGGTAAGCGCTGAGATTTGTTCTGCCGTGCCATTCCATCTCCTAGGTCATCGGGACCGTTGGCCACCCTCGGCTGGCAGAGGGGGTTGGATGAGAACAGACGGTAGTCGATGAAGTTGCCGTGAGCAAAACCCCTGAGGTCGAACTGGTCTAGAGTGGCCTCTAGCTTTCTGTCTGAAGCTGCTTGTGACACTTTAAGGGCTCGGTCCCTGTCGGTCTTTTGAGCTTGGTTTTCGTCCCAGAGACGGTTTTCTTGAGCGGCTAGTTCCATGAGGGCCTTCCTTGCGAGAGCTAAACAGTCCCCATAGGTACGCACCGTCTGGCTAGTGTCCAGAACCGTGATCACATCCAAATCTCCGAATGGCGGAAACACTTGGATGATGTTGACGAAGGAAGTCGGACTGGGACATTCCATGCGGCCTTCCTTGATCTCGGTTACCAAGAAATTTGCCCATATCTGCTTGATTGAACACACGGGAGTGTTGAATTCTGCAATGTTGACAGTCTCGTGATCTCGCTCGATCGCCAAGTCTATCAGAGCTAGTAGTCTGCTGGCGGGATGTCTGAATCCGTGACCGTGACGACTGGGAGCTGAATCAAACTGGAGCATGTTGATGCTGAGGTGGTCATTTTCCGCGTTGGAAGCTGACTCTGTCTTGAGGGGAAGACCTTTACAGATGTTTTCGGGGTGGCTGCCGGAAGCGTTCCCGAGGTTGATCTGACTTGTGACAGGGTGGGGAGCTTGGTCTCCCTCGCTGTTGCCCTTGGCCTTGACGGCGCTTGTGGCTTTAAGCTTGACTGACGGCACTGGCCGATTGCCACCGGGCCGGTACTCTAAGTGATGGTGAGCTCAACTCGGTTAGCCAGTGGCCTCGTTTACCATGAGCAGCAAAGCCGAGGGTAACTTTGGCGTTGCAGAATCTGACAATAAGGACCGGATCCTTGGTGTCATCAGGATATCTGGAATAGATGATGTTGACGAAGTCGTCGTCAGTCACTTGATCAGAGGGATTCTTCGTCGTGTCAACCAGTAACTTCCAATTGTCGGATAGCTGCCTGTACTGGACGTTGAGCTTGACAATTTCCATAGTGTTGGAGCCTTGGTCATAGGTGACCTGATCGGAACGAGTGCCGTCCTCGAAACTGAGCATGTGAATGCAGAGGTCTGTCCGCGGGTCTGCCGCGTCCTCGACTCCGGAGAGTCCTGACTCGTCGTCGTCTGATGGCTCAACCCAAACGTAGGGACGTATTGCGTCCGGGTGCGTTGCTGGAGCTGCTAGAAAAACATCATGCCCTTCACTGGAGAAGAGGGGTGCAGCGGGTAGTTCCTCATGGAGGACATCCCATACGACTTCCATGCATTCATCACGAGTGTGACGATGCTTGTTGACTTTTATCACGAAAATCTCTTCGCCTGGCGGGGCCAGAGAGTTGGTTTGAAGAATACTGACGAATCTCCGACTGGAGACAGGGGGTTTATGTGCCCGCATCATGGCGATGCTCAGTGTTTCTTTCCAATCTGCCTCCAAATGTTGGAAACGACAGTTGAACTTGATGTATCAGACCGCTCTGTGGTCCGCCCGCCGAGTACGTTTACATAGTTAGCATCTCCGGACTCTGAGGGATTCTGATGAGATTTGCCCCGATAGTCCCCTGGTCGGTTTGAAGGAGGTAGCCCCGGTGCCTGGCTGCGGGCACGCTTGGCTATCGTCTCGGCTTCGTTTCCTATGAGGAAACTGTCCCCTCTGATGACTTCAAGATCTCCCTGCCGGTTAATGAACTTGACGCACTGATGGAGAGTGGAAGCTATGGCTTTCATGTGATGCAGCCAAGGGCGTCCCAACAGAGCCGTGAATTCGGATGGAATGTCCATCACGTGGAATTTCACTGGCACCATTTGGGTTTCGAACCAGAGTTCTAGAGTCACCGTCCCCTGGATGAGACGAGACGTGCTGTCGTAGGCCTTGATAGTCCGGGTAGACGGAATCGATGGCTTTCGTTGATACGGAGGGCTCGCATCATGCCGAGAGGGAGAACGTTAACGGCTGACCCGTTATCTACCAATACTCCGGGAGTGATATGGTGTTGAGCTTGAGAGTAATGTACGTAGCTTCATTGTGCCCCGAGGCATCTCTCGGTAGGTCTTCGTCACGTAACGTGATCATACTACCATAGAGTCGGGAATCGTAGATCTCGGTCTCTATCCTGAGAAGGAGAGTCATCAAGCCATCCGTTTCGTCTTCCTCTTGCGAGGTAAAGCCTTTCCGGAGCCTCGGGATATTGTGTTGAGGCCGTTGGTGGCGGTTGCCGCCCTTGGTTAGCACGTTGATCGAGTGCGAGTGCCAAGCCGATTTTGATCTTCCTTTGCCGGTCCGGGCCCCTAAGCCGGACAAGTTGAATCTTAGCCGATCCCGCTGGGTTAGGCTTCGACCGGTAGTGAGATTACCAAGATCTCGAGGTATTCCCGGTGTCCCAAGGTCCGAACTCGTGTCGCCGGGACTTTTCGGCTTTCCCACCCCCGTCTCGCTCTAAAGCCGCATGGCCCGGAGGAAGGGAGGACTGGCCGGAGTAGAGTACGTAGTATTCGAACTTCCCGGATGGCTCTCCGAGTGTACTCCACACCGGTGTCTCCAGCCTTCATATCTTTCTCTCGCCTGTTGAGAGGACTTCTTCTTCGTTTCTTCTGAGGATTGCTCCGACCATATCTTGGGACTCGTACTCCGTGCAAAGTGAGGGGCCACAAACATCGTAGCCGATGTGGACACTTGATGAGGACCCGCCGGAAGAGGCGGAGGGACTGGCTCTCGGCAATCTTCTTGGGCACCCACTCAATGGAATTCACACCGTTATTGTTGTTCGGAAAAGGGTTTCCGATCGTATTGGTCCCACGGGGCGCTCCAACTTTCCTTCCTCTATCAAGTTCTGAATTTCGTATCGTAACCCCACGCAGCTTGTCGTGGTACGGCCGTGATACCGATGGAAGGCGCAAGATTTGCTCTTGTCGGCGTTGACTACGGGATTCTTGGGTTTGTAATTTGCAACGGGTTTAAGGAGACCTTCCTTGATTAACCCTTCCAAAGATCTTGCTCAATGGGCATATCCAACTTGTCGAAGTGTACGGCTGCATCGCTTCGAAGTGGAGTTGTTGCTTATGACTCGGGTTTCGCTGCCCGACCGCCGTCCCCGATGGATGTAGTTGATGCACGTATCTTTCCCTTTGCTGGGGCCGGTGCGGGATTGAATGCAACCGCCGAGCGGTATCTCGTATGGCCGTGCAAGTAGCCAACTTTTCCTTGAGATCCTTCTCGAACCGTGAGCCGACATTGACCATGGCCCGGAGATCCGGGAAGAAATGATGATCGATGAGAGTTCCGATGGACGGTCTTAAGCAGGACTTGAAGATCCGCACTGCTCATCCTTGGAGAGTGGCTCCATGATCTCGTAGAGTTTCCAACTCCACCTCTTGTAGAATTCTCCGACGCTTTCATCCGCTTTCTGCTCGCTGGTGATTAAGTCCTCGCGACTTGTTTCCCACTCTAAGTTGGATCGGTACCGTTCCCAGAAGATGTTACCGATCTGATCCCGTGTGTGGCGATCCGCAGCTTGACCTCGAAACCATCGTAACGCCGAGCTTTTGAGCGTATGCCGGAAGTGGTCGGCCATTTGGCCGGAGGGTTGCTCCTTTCGCTCTCATGCCGAGAACGTAGGTGTCGACATGCGTTTGAGGACATTCGGTTCCGTCGAATCGGTCCATCTCCGGCATTCTCGAACTTGGCAGGAGAGGCATGACCATTCCCGGATCTCGTGGATTTGAGCGTTTCCCGCTTTGAGCCGCTCATGGTGGCTTTCTGTGTCTTTCTATCCGTTCGACCATCCAGCTAAGGTTGGGTCCAAGTGGTGGACTGTGAGGCTCGGCGCCGGGTGCTACCACGTGAGCGGTAGTGATTGGAGGTGGAAGGCTTGATATATGTGGATATATGGGGGCCTTTTCGAACCGTATCGGGGTTTATCCCCGGTGTTTTGGGATTCGTGTATAGGCAACGGGATGAACCCGGAGGGTATTCAAGGATATTGGCATCTCTGTTCAGATGGTCCAATGCGGTGCGCCGGTGGTATTGAGTGATAGGAGTAGCACCGGCTCGGCCAAATATGACAGGGTTGCCCCGAGAGGTGGCAACGTGAAGCCTAGGTCGGCCTGCTTCCTTGGTTCGAAGGAATCCCGTAAGTTGGCGGGGGAGGAACCCGGGCCGAAGGTCCGAGGAACCGGTTTCGGGGAATCGTCATCCTCGACCAGACAAAAGTACCGTCTCTGACCGGGGGATAGCCGCTATACCTCGCTCATTCGTAAGCCGTACCACGAAATTCTCGCCGATCTTCTTCTCGCCTCTTGTGAACCTCACAAGCCCGGATGGCTTCTTCCAAAGTCATATCTCGTTACCGGTGGCGGGGTCCTTCCCCGTCACGATTTCTCGGTGAGCTAGACATGTCTCGGAAATTCTCGGGCCGAGGGAACCGAGGGAACCGAAGAACCGTCTCGACGCCGCCGTAACGGTGATTCTCGCAAGGCGCCGACCCGGAAATCTGAACCACTTTCTCGCTCGCCGCAGGGAACGAAAGGAAGGGTTTAGGCTTCGGAAAGGGGTATTTGGATCAAGGTTTCGGGCTTGTGCAATGTGCAGTTATCGATTCATGTTTACTTAAAGCGCGTTTTCTCAGAGTCCTAATTGGTTGGAAAAGAGCAAGTCTTCTTTTTCGCAACTAATCCTAGAGCTCTAATCGCGGGATCTCGTCACTACGCTTATAAGCCCCTCTTTTCCATTTGTAGATCATCTTTCTCGGGACGGACTATCCCGAGCGAGGTCCTATAAGGCAAGCGAGTTCCACCGACAAAGGAAAAAGTGAATTTAAGGCTAGCTGATCACGCAAACTTCCAACGTATGTGACGCACGGGCCACGCCGAAGTCAACGTCCTTAAGTTAAGGCGGGGATCGTGCCAAAATTTCGGCATGACCTCTCCTGACTCGCTTGTGCGAGAGACCTTAGCTTTTGGCGTTGGCCAAGTTGTGGCTGGCACGGTACATACGGCGAGGTTTGGTGACACGGCGTCACATTGAACCTTCGGGTATATTTTTCGGCAGAGCTCCGCATCAAAGTCAAGGCTGAAAAGCTCAAGACTTCGGGTCGGGAACGACCTTCGGTCTCAACCTCTCGAGCTTGACTCGGGGCGGAACCCGCGTAAAAAACATACACTTAGGCTTTATGACACGAGCTAAGCCAAAAACCAACCGGGTCTTGGACAAAGTGTGACACAAAGAGTGCATGGCTTACACGGGCTAGGATGGGCTGTTTTGGGACGACCCCCACGTGCGCCCCGAAAGGTGTGCACGGACCAATCGGGGTGCAACCGATAAGGCCATCCCGGGTTATGGGTTGTAGTGTGCAGTGTACCGAGGCAGCAAGTGCTCGTGAAGTGCGGTGTACCGAGGCAGCAAGTGCGAGTAGTGTGCGGTCACTAAAATTCCTTTTTTTTTCTAAGTAAAACAGAGATTTTTCAGAATGTGTCTAAAAGCATTATGATGCGCAGTTCAAAAGACAGCAATGGAAATCAAACATGAATGGGGATGCACAAACATGGTATGATTTTGAAAAGTCGACAATGTAATCCCCTTGAAAAAAACCGTTCGAGGTTTAAAGTAACACACGCACACGAAAACGAGGAAGGGTAAACGAAAGTTTGACCCACGGAAGACTTTTTTGAAAACAACGGCAGTTTTGAAAAAAGTATCCAAGTCCCCAGCGGGGTCGCCAACTAAAATTACCCGAATTTCGCGCGCGGCGAAAGCGGTTGTCTTTCGCGGAGGGTTGGTGTCTGAGACCTCGCTTCATGGGAAGGAAAATGAGGAGTCGCCACGCGGTTTTGTATTTTGAGCCCAAACGTTGAGAAACGGCTTTTGTGAAAATGGTGTCGTTTTTATTGGTAGCAAAAATTTAGGAAAAGGCTTTCAAAACAAGGGATCATTTTTATTGGTAGCAAAAACGAGTAAAAAGCTTTTTTTTTGAGTACCAGAGATTGTTAGGTTCGGAGGTCACGTTACGTTTCAGGAAGAGTATTACGAGATCACCCAAAACGCCTCGTATGACGAGTCTTTCTACCTTTCTCGAAAATCGTGTGTGTGTGTGTTTTGAAATGGGGGCTTGAATGAAAATCTTAATCTTGGTTTGAATGTCAAACGTTGATTAGGTGACTTTGTTGAAAAAGGCGAGCGTTTGAATGACAAACGTCGGTTTGGAGACGAAAATGAGCGTTTGCGTGGCAAACGTCGATTTTGAGTCTGAAATGAGCGTTTGCGCGACAAACATCGATTTTGAGTTTGAAATGGAGTTCGAAGGTCGAACTCCGGTTTTTTGAACCGGGCGAGTCATTGTTAACGATTTTTACGGGAAAAAGCGTATTAAATGATTTTGAGTGTCAAATGGCGGCTTTTAGTTTGAAGATGAGCGTTTGGATGCCAAACGTCATTTCGCGCGTTTTGAAAGAGAGTTCGAAGGACGAACTTCGGTTTTGAACCGAGCATTACATTGTTAACGATTTTTACGGGAAAAAGCGTATTAAATGATATTGCAATCAATGAATCGGGTTGCGACTCGGACTTTGAAAAGTAAATACTATCACGATCCAAACGGGTCGAACTTGTAAATGACAGTATTTAAAGCAGTATCAACGGAATCAAACGATCCGGAATCGTAAATGACGATCAACGAGCCAAAACGACTCGGAAGAGTAAATGACGATCGATGAGCCAAATGGCTCGGAAGGGTAAAGTTGCATGAAATGTAAAGGACGTTCAACGGATCAAACGGTCCGGAATTGTAAATAACAGAAAAGTAAATGACGATCGACGGATCGATCGATCCAGAGTTGTAAATGACAAAAAAAAGTAAACGGAACGGGGTCGGAACGCCATTTTAACCCGTGATTACTTCTCTTACGGGAAGAGAAGAGGATCGAGGGGCTAAAACGTATCGAACCCCGTTAGACGGAGGCGTCTACATTTCAACGACGTTGTTCGAAACGGTTGTAGCGACTGGCGCGTAAACCGAGACGAAATGAGAGATTAGAGAGAGGGAGTTATACCTATGGCTAGGGTCGACTCCTTTGGCTCGAGAGGTGTATACGGGATACGGAAAGTAGTTTGGAACGGTGTTTTGGAGTGGAGGAGGGCGTATTTGATCGAAATACGGAGTTTTCACGCAAAACGAGGTAAAACCAAGGCTCGGAAGGGGTGAGGATCAGTTTAGGCCGTGAGGTTTTGGTGGAGGGGAGTAATTTTTCGTGTTACAAATGGCTTTGACAGCCTCTCTATTTATAGGTGAAATTTCAGTAGGAGTCCGGCCGGACTTAGGTTGAAATCCAGGGGGTTTTATGAAACTTTGGGAATTTGAAGGACTTGCTGGCAATTTCTGAAGTCTGCACAGGGAGTACGGCCGGACTTGGACTGTATACCAGGGGTATTTTAGTCTTTTGGCCTTGATTTCTGATTGAAGGGTGACTAGAGGGACGTGGCATGCTTGCCACGTGCCCTGTGAGTCACCAGATGTGTGGGAGTTCGTTCCCGGGTCCCGGTTTTGTCCCTTTTTTAAATAACAGTCCGGAAAATGACCGAAACGCCCCCAGAAAGTGCCGGAAAGTGCGTTTTTCAGGGAAAGCCGTACTTTCATGTGCGATGACGTGTGTCAAGTATGCTTCGACGTCGGGATGCACGGGGAAGTCCCGGGACGTCTCGTTGGCATGGCAACGGGGAGCTTAACGAAGTTCCGGTTAACCTGGAGCGGGCCGCTTAACGGATTTCGGTTAACTTTCCGACGGATTTTGACGATCCGGATTTGGGTACTTCACACTCGCGTAAGTGTCCGTGCGGACACTTTTGCAAGTAAACATAATCATGAAAAAATCCCATTAAAGTCCACAATATTCCCTCAAATTCGGGAAACCAAAAAAATGGTAATGACATAAGTGTC